>JAAOAQ010000392.1:0-96018 GCA_013396025.1 Fusarium phyllophilum | reverse complement strand
ACGATGGCTAGCCATCGTTTAGACCGTCGACTTGCTGGATGCCTGACGAAGTACGCGTAGCCCATCTCAGTAGTCATGTCAAGACAGAATTTCTGGATCCACATAAACTCCTGGACTATGCTCTGTGTAAGAGCAGTCACATGAGAGGCGTCGGTTTCAAAGCTCCAAGCAGCCTGGAAGCGGTGGCCTTTGACATCATGGAGCTGCTTCATATACCTCTCCATGTCCCAGGATTGGTCCGCACCATAGCCGTAATCGAAGTTGGGTGCTAAACTGGCGACGCTCCACCTCGTGGCCATAGCGCTTTCAATTCGAGCAGCGAGAAACGAAAATTGTCGCTGTTGGATGATATCGAGGAGGGATAGGCCGCCCATAACAGTTGTCGAGGCGGGATACCGCAGCCAATCTTCAGCCGGGTGACCTGGGTTTGAATATGGACTGCCAAATCCTTGGACAGAGACTGATGCGTTTTTGCCTAGAATGACATCGACCCAGGTCATGTGTTTCTTGTTGGCAGGATATCTCGCGTTTTCTTCTTCACTTGCAGCTCGGTACGTGATATCGATATTTTCACGAGGGAATTTCACGGTGAGTTTCCAAGTGTTGCTGGGAATGGCCCTCTGAGTAGCAAAGTCAACTGGCAAATGTTGTTAGCAGATGTCGGATCGGGCACACGAATCTGAAGAGCTCACTGTGGTAACACTGTCCTAAACCAGCGCTATGTACCTCAGAGGGTAACGGGAATTCGATGACAAAGCCAAGGAATGAATCCTTATCTGGGGTTCTCACAGCGCACAGATAAGTGGAAATACTGGTGGCGATGCCAAGCTCCTTGCCGCCGAAAGGTTCCCCGTTGATCTGAAGAACGCATGACACTTTCAGTGTGGGAGGGAGGTTGTATTTGGGAGCTGTGCTTGTGGGAGTCTTGTTCTTGGCCATGATGGTGATGTGGTTGGTTTGGGGATTTGGAGAAGAAATGAAAAAGGCTGAAGAGGGGCACGGTCAGAATATTCATGCACCTCGCAACTACCTACCTAAGCGAAGGCCGCCAGTGCATAGGGAACGTCGTTCAACGCTAGGAGTGGCAGACAGCTGGCAAACACTGCTACTCACACATTCCATTCAGGGGCTCTCAAACGCAAGGGAATGTTGAGTAAAAGGTTAGTCCTATTCTCTCAACATCTATCTCTTCCATCGCCAAGAACGAGTAATGTGTCAGTACATGCATTAGAAGTTTTCTTGTCAGTGCTTTCAAGGTGGCCTTTAAGAAGTAACTCCAGGGGTGGGCACAACTCTGCACCAGTCGAACACTGTCGTCATCCAGCTTGTATATAGGAGAAGAAAAGTAATTAGCGAGTCTTTATTTCAAACACTTGTTTTATGGGACTACTACTCACAAATCAGAAACAGATATCAATCTTAAAGACACCACGGATAACATGGATATTAGAGGCGACAAGTGCCCAAGAGAATACTTCTGACTCCGATTCTAGGTAACTTTACAATAAATTTATATAACTGGAGCAAATCTTTATAGATTCATGAATCCTTTAGGCTACTTTAGACTTCATTAGTACCTTATTCTACAGTCACAATGTTTGTTGCTCCCTGCCCGAGGTTTGCGTCTTTGGTCACGCTCGAATCTAGCCCCACTTCTATCCGTTAACTTCAACCTCACAATCTTTCCAGAAATTTCAGAATTTTGTCTTTCTCTTCTTGAAAATCTCGGAAGTCTGGTATCGCGATACTGTGAATACCTTTTTATCCGACCGGTTACCCCTATATTGCTAACTGACCAAGAATCCCACTGCAGTCAACAACCTGTCGGCGTGCCCACAGTCAGGTCGCAACGTCGCCCAAGATGGACGAAAAGGCAGAGGCACTCGCGGTCAGTATCAACGATGAAACCGTTGATATCCATGGTATTGGTGTTGACGTCTGCAAAAATGTCCCCCACCGTTATATTTCCCCGGCTATGATACACCGGCTCTATAAAGCTATCGCCGCTGATATCTTCCACTCGGTGGAAATTCAGACACGCGAGGCAGGAGACTGCTTTAGTGCCATGATTGAAAGAATCGCCAGTAGCAAGCTACTTCATCATTCGAAACTTGAGGATTGTGAAGCCATGGACTTCATTCGACAGAGTTTACTCAAAGTTATGAGATTGCATACAAATACTGGGAAGATTGCCTGCCCGCCAGCACATATCATGGGCTGTCTAATTGCAGCAATCGCCTATCGAAACCTTGAGCCTTCCAATGATGAATTCTTTCAAAAGAACGAAGATTTTGTCAAAGTGTTCGGCGAGCTCAACGGAATCCAGTGGCTATCAGTTGCTATTCAAGTATTCGCCGAGGTCGGCCCGCGTGTATTCCTTATCGAGCTGGACGAAGCCTGCCAGAAGCCTGTGGCGAAACTCCAAAATCTGGGTGGTAAACTTTGTTGGGTAGTCACAACCAGAATGCCCCAGGTGAACAGATTTGAGGACATTCTTCGCCAAGTCCTTGGCCCAACGAACGAGACGCCTAGCCCAGTATGTCCACGACTTGAGCCGCATGACAGGCCTCTTCTATCTGTTGAGCCTGACGACACCCCGAACAACCCCAGCGCTCTAAGCGAATACGATGAGATGGAGGACACTGCCATCACGTTACGCGACTACACTCAACAGACGAAGACTCTCGGAAAGAGACTGGCAACTCCCGACAAAGCCATTGTCAAACGACTCAGACCAGAAAATCTTAAGAATCCGGATCAGTCACAGGCCAAAGACCAACACGTCGATGTTGAAGAATTGCTCAGATGCAGCCTGGAGGAAAACATCAAACACGCTGTGAAGGAGGCCATCGCCGACGTGAGACAAACACAAGAGCACTTCGACACCTACAGCCGTTACAAGGATGTTTGGATGATCTGCGTTCGGCACCAAGGCGGGGTACCAGAAAGTCTTCGTGACCTTGTCAAACATCACTGCACACCTAGTCAGGTTTTTCACCTAATGGAACTTGAAAAGGAACATCTTGCTGAGGAGGAAATGGAGGTTGAAGATTGATGAAAGTGCTTAGGGGAGGAATGGTTAGAAGACCAGCCAGAGCCACGTCATAGGGATTCGACAAGGCGCATTTAACAGTAATGGTTCTCAAGATAGTTGATGGTGTAGAATCAAAAGTCAGACTTCACAAATATCTCTTCTATTCCAAGTGCCGTTGTGTCCATATACAAGCATATTACTGAAGTTACTGGAACATATTTATTACTCTGCTACTCATATGCATTATCACCCTTTGGCTCACAAGTTGACGGAAAGTCCAGGCTTCTTACAAAAGTCACCTCGCATGTTGACTCTTCTTTGGCGAGGGAGGGTGGGAATAAGCCGCTGTGGTGCACGCCAGTGCCTGCCTCCACAGAAATCGCACCGACACATATCTCTGCGGTGTGGTAGAACAGTGATGCAGGGACCACTGCCTGCCAGTGCCAGGAGCATCGATATTCCGCAGTGAGTGATGCAGCTGCGTAAGGTATATAGCCCCAAGTAAAACACCTCTAGGTAAATGGGACACGACAAGAAACTGGGGTGTGGTCAGGTGGACACTTACCCAACCCTATGAGAAAGGTGGTCATCTTACAGAGGCTACACCGTTCGAACCCAGTCAATGACCCCTGACGAGGGCGAGACCAATCCTGACCAAACTTTTTTGGCTTTTTCAATGCTTCGACTTCATGACAGTTCCTGTTCATACCCACGAAGGCTTCTATTTATTTTTCATTGCGATAGACATCGCATCGCGCAGTGAGTTATGTTCACGTCAGCTGCATTGTGGTAGTTCGTGATGTGTTTTCTCCTGCCACACATCACCACACCGGACCTCATATACAACATCACGTTTCGCACTCCACCATTACTTCTTCCGGGAGTTCTGCTTCTCAGATATCAGAGAGCACAACCAATCAAGCAATTTGATAATCATAAAGCACGTGTCCTTATTTCGCACCAAGCGCCAAACGCTATGGCTTTCGACCACGCCTTGTTATTACAGGCGATGGGGTTTCCCTCCAGTGAAGATCTCATTTAGAAAATCCAGAGTTAACAATAGATGATAGGTCTATCAAATTCAAATACCACCTCGCGCTTACGGTGATGCACTCGCTCCAAGTGGCAGACCAACCACTCTGAGAACATCCTCCCTACTTGGTCCTAATTACATCAAGGAGCGCCTCGCTGAACGGAATCGCGTTTCGTAATTTCGGTGCAGTGGATAATGAGAGCATAGACCATTGCAATTGGAACTACTTGAGATGCGAGTATGAACCTTGTTTCCAACCGATGGCAAACCGTTGACTGAGCATCTCACACACCGGAGTGTTGAATGCAGTAGATAATGTTTTGTCACTCGTTGGCCGATTCTTGGATGTCCAGACCAGGATCTCCCACGGGTTGAAGCCTCGCACTCGTCGCGCTCCAATCTTTGACCATTCTCTGTAAGGAAAATAATGAGATCAAGAATATTCTCGTGAAGAGCTCGAGGCGTGAGGTTGTCGTGAGATGTTAGATTTATGGGTCTTGTTGATGGTGATAGGATGGAGGCCCACTCAGGTCCACAACCGCCGACTACATCCCATCAACTCATCAGCCTTGTCATTCTGAAGAGCACTAAGGGCTGAGGCGCACGTTGTCAGTTTTTCATGATTCTCATGGAAATTGCCAGCAGATATTTCATTATTTATAGATCCTGCATCAGAACAGCCTGGCTCGACAGCTCAACGTCAATAGGGCGTTCACTTAAGTTCTAAGTTCTGTCTGCTGGAATAAGCGCTCAGCCACAAGTCTCAACTGCAAATAACACATCTGTAGTAGTGAGATTCAATCTTGCACAACCACCTTGAGTATCATTCTGGCCAGCCTTCGTCGATCAGTTCAGTAGAGGCATGCACGGCGGCCGCTCCCAGCAATTCTCCAAGTCGCAGCTTACGCGCCCCGTCTTCTTCGCAGCTCGGTAGGTGACTGATGATTCTAGACGAAAAAGACATTTCAGGGCGCGCTTGGATAGTTAACAATTGTGATTTTTCTTTGTCTTGTCTTGCCATTTAATGCAGAAAGAGTCGCTCACTATCTTGACAAAGTGTGGTGTTGTGCGTTTGGCAATAGGTCAACACAGCTTTTGGCGCGTGTCATGTGGAGTTTGAAACAGAATCGCATGTGCCATATCGCAGTTGAACAGTCACAGGAGCAAAGCGCCAAATGCGCGTGAGTAACCCAGCATATATAATCTACAGTATGCTTCTCAACCGCCATCAATAAACCCTCATTGGTGTAATTGGTAGCATTTCGCTATGTACGGTCGATCCTAGATCGCCGTTCTGCTGTTATACACGGCTTGACTGGCCAATGTTTCTGGTTCAAATCCAGCACTGGGGGATTCTCTGTTTGTCATTTACCATCAAAAGCTCATTCCCAAATTTTGGCAATCGCAGCGTGTCTGGCCGGAGCGGTTAATATTGTGGTTTGTCGTGATGTTGCTGCTTGGGCAGGATGATCTTTTCACAGCAGTGGCAGATGTGCTTACTGTGTCAATACTTATCTATGCAAATGCCACACTCGAATGTCAACAATACCACTCAACCCCGGTTGGTGCAGTTGGTAGCACATTGCCTCTTCTTACTGGTATCTTCTGGTCCAGTCTTGACTGACTTTCTCTTAAGCCAAAGGCAAGGGTCACAAGTTCGAATCTTGTACCGGGGATTTCCTTTTTGCATTTATTGTCTCGTAATAGAAAACACGCCTCTCTTGACAAATAACACCTATCTGTGCTGATCTATATTGTACAAATAGCTTAAACATGCCCTCGAATGATAACAATACCTATAAATCCTATATCTAAGTTATAAAATAAAAAGGAAGTTATATAATGTTCCCTCAAAGGTACAGTCATTTTCAATAGCCTAGTGTGAATCGTTTTGGTGTGGTTGTTGTGATATGGCTTTTTAAATTGACAATAAAACTAGTTCTGTTAAACAATAATGATATTGCTATTCTTTTGTTGACTGATGTGGGCAGCTCCTACTGATATCTGTTGTACTTAAATTAGTTTAATCAAGGCTATTTCCCTTACGGTTTGTTGAATCAGATACGCACAGAATATCATGTCTTGCCAAAGCAACCAGGCAAACTGCATATTCCCAACAAACAGCTAAAGCTTTGCCACCAAACTCTTCCTTGTTTCCTTCTCCTTATCTCTCAGCAACCTTCTAAGAATCTTGCCACTGGGACTCTTTGGGATCGCCTCGATAAACTCAACGCCACCTCCAAGCCACTTGTACCTTTGCTTGTGATCTTCAACATGTTTGCAGATTGCGCTAGCAACAACATCATCGGATTGTCTGCCACAAGCATCCGACTTGACAATGAACGCTTTGGGTACCTCGCCGGCTTTGTCGTTGGGTGTTTGGATGACGGCGCAGTCTGAGACGTATGGGTGTGAGAGGAGATGGGCTTCGAGCTCTGCGGGGGCAACTTGATGACCCTGGGTACAAATCAGCTGCTGTTACTGCCAGGTTTGATTGGCTTGTCAAGCAAACTTACGTTGACTTTGATGAGCTCCTTGAGTCTGTCCACCACTACGAGATGTTCATTCCCAGACGGCGCTAAGCGAATGAGAACCTCATCGCCAGTTCGAATCCAGCGACCGTCTTTCCTCCAGATGAATGTCTCAGATGTAGCACGTTCGTTGTTCATGTAACCCAAGACCAACGAAGGTGTCTGTACCAGCAGCTCGCCCGGTTTGTTGTACTCTGTTATCTCTTCGCCCGTTTCGATATCGATAATCATGGCCTTTGTTGCTGGCACCAGAGAGCCTGAAGATCCAATGTCGATGTCGTCTTCGCTTGTGGTGCAAACTGCTGTACAGGTTTCAGTCAAACCTACACAAGTTAGCACGGACTACAGTGAAAGTGGTGGTATGAGTGTTACCATATCCTTGTCCAACACGCCACTTCGGATACTGTCGTTTTACCTCCTCAACTACCTCCGAGCCCAAGGGGGCCGCCCCTGTAAACAGCCAGCGCACGGAGCTCAGGTCATACTTTGAACACAGGACCTTATTGTGGATGATGCGGATAATAATCGGTGGGACCTGTAGTCGTCAGAGTTTGGACCTTTGGACCTTATGACAGAGGCGACAACTTACCACAAACATATGAGCAATCTTGTATGTCTGAACGGCAACCAAGGCCTTCTCCAGATCAAACTCGGGCAGGACAACAACTTCGTCACCTCGGAAGGTACTTGCAAACGAAATGATAAGTAGTCCGTAGATATGGCTGAAGGGAAGAGCGCCGAGGCATGCTTGCGTTTCGATTCCATCTTTCCGGCGGGAAACACTCTCATATGTGGTGAGCTGAAGGACGTTGGCGATGATGTTTCGATGGGAGATCATGACTGCTTTCTGCCATCTGTGAGTAGGTGGACACACCGCAACAGTCTCATACACTTACAGGAAGACCAGAGGTTCCGCTGGAGTAGCAGAGAAAGGCGACTTGCCTCGCACCTTGACCCTTGACCCATTTCAGCGGCTCCAACTCTGGTAGATGTGCGCCCTCTCCGACAAGGTCGTCAAATGTTGTGAAAGGCAGCTTTGAGTCGTTGTCCGGCGTAGCTAGAATGAATATGTGATCTTGAGTAATACCCACGGCCTTGGCTGCCTTAACGGCGATATCAAGTCGGCTAGCGCATGTGAAGAGGGCTTTGACCCCAGATGACCTCAGTTGATGCGTCAAGTCTGAAACAGTGTGAGCAGCGCTCGCGGGTGTAG
Organism: Fusarium phyllophilum; assembly: GCA_013396025.1. NCBI lineage: Eukaryota > Fungi > Ascomycota > Sordariomycetes > Hypocreales > Nectriaceae > Fusarium > Fusarium phyllophilum. The sequence goes on along the minus strand of JAAOAQ010000392.1, from coordinate 88,207 downwards.
CAATGCCATTCAGTCGGTGCACAGCTTGTGTGACCGCAAAATTGTCAATCTAGAAATCGTCAGTCAAATTTCTTACAGAAAGACACGCTTTTGGCCCACAGTGTTGACGGAAAAGATGGAAACGACTTTATCCCATTCAACACCTTCGTTTGGTGAAAAGTCAAGTCTTTTCGCGAGTGCACGGGCGACGAAATCAGCTCGTTGATGAACTTGGGACACAGAATATGTTCTCCCCGTGACACCGCAAGTAAACGGGTTTCTTGATTTGGCGATTGGAAGGCGGCCATAGGCCTCGCTCGTCATGAATTCGCAAAGCGCGATGGAATCTGGAGGGTCTACAAGGATGAGCGATGTTTCCGTAGAGTGGGCAGTGGTTCATACCGATTGGGAGCTCCGGCACCCATGATGGAGGCGTGAAGACCATTTTCGCTTAGTATGGTTATTTAAAATTGGTAGATCAAGCATGAAGTATATAATGCTGTTTGTGATTCGGATCTCAGCTGGTGGGCCCGGAGGACGGTCTTTATACCACCGGTATGCGATCAGCTTCTGGGATCTGCAGAGCAAGCACGGTAATTGCAAGCGGCAAAATAATCCGGGGTTTACTACAATACCTGGGGTAATCATTGGTTTGTATGCCTTTCATGGATGTATATCTTTTGATTAAATGCCGAAGCGTTACGGCCGTCCGGGTTTCGTAGACCCGATAACCCGAACTCAGACCCGATATGTGATGGCCTCGGATCACAGAGAGTCCCAAATGCAAAAGACAGTTAAGTATAACAGTCTATTAAGATAAATTTACCAAAACGGGATTTAAAGATGAGCCTTTAGGTTTATCATGCATAGCGCGGTTTTCATCGAAAAAAGTTCTATTGACACATTCTATCTTCGTGACTGTTTGGCCGATATCTGGTACTCGTTTACGCGCCGACGTCAACCTAATTATCCCATTGCCTGTATACACTTGAATCTCCCCGTATCCTACTTCTCTATAGTATCGTCATTATCTGGCCGTCGAAATTTGCACAGTTGTCTCGTTCTTAACCATGATTCCACCAAAGGGCGACCCTGTGTTGAACTCCTCTGAACCATGATCATGGGCCCGGCCAGTCACGGTCGAAACGTTTCCGCGATATCGATCCATGGCGTGACTTTCAAAATCTGACAAAGATCCACGGCCACCTTGATCGGAATCGGCAAGTTGATGAGTAGAGCTTGACTCGTCGTTGTCTTTGTTGTTGGGGAGGGTTGACAGTCGGATCGTGTTCTTGGTTTGACTGCGGCCGTAGCTGGGTCCGTAGCTGTTGGAACCGGAGCCGATGGTCGATGTTGGGTTGGTGCAAGTGAAGAGATATAGGATAGCGGGACGGACGGTAGGTAGACAGGCTAATTAAGGTCAGCAACGGCCAGGGGAGCAAGACTGAAGACGTACTTGATACTGTAACGAGATTCACTTCAACAGAAGCCCAGACGACAATGGTGACCAAGTTCCAAGTTAGGTCCTCTGAGGTCGCATCGAACTGAGTAGACGCCACGATGATAACCATGGCTGAAGCGCAGATTCTGCAAGAGTTAGCAAGTATCACGCTTCATTCGCGCCGTCACTTACACAATACCAAACACAAACATGAGCATGATACCGATCTTCTGAAAGACAGGTAGCTGTAGCTTGCGAATTTGGAGAATGGGCAGGGCGATGATGGCTATATCGAGCATAACGTGAGCCAGGATAGTACCGAAAAAGAACTTTTTATCCTCAATGGCGCAAGAGCCTCCAGCAGAGGGATCCCAGAAGCGCTGCACTGGGATACAATGGAAGATGCCCATAAATGTCTAGTTACGTCAGAGTCTTCCATCAGGGGCAGTATGCTGCAGGTACTCACTCGAATGATAATCCATATCAATGAACAGCAGGCCAAGATCTGAATGGGAAGTTTGATGTTGGTGACTCGGAACATGCGCCAGTAGAAACTCAAGATCGATCCTTTCGCACAAAAGAGAGCAGTGGCGTAGAACAACTCGGCGACGTAGAGGATAAGACTGTTGTGCATCAATATTTCCGCCTTGGTCCCGCGACCATGAATGTCGTTGATGTGAAGTCCAAGTCCGGCATCTTTGATCCCTGATCAAGGTTAGATTCGGTCGTATCGAATATCGTGGTTCGAACATACAAATAGGAATGATCACCACCCAGGCAATCGCCACAGACTTGATAAAGTTAGTATAATGCTCAAAGTTAATGACAGAGTCGCCAACTTACATAGCACCCAATCGCAAACCAATCATCCCACCAGAACTCAATCCTCGTAAGCCGTCGACTCAACAGCCGCAACCCGATAAAAACCGTCGCAGCCCCAAACGTGACGAACTCAGATATCCATAAATCAATCTGCTTCGACTCCCTCGGGGTCGTCTCCATCTTGTAATGGGCAAGTAACCTCTGTCGTCAAGATTCAGAAGCCAAAAAAAACTACAAAAGAAAAGAAATAAAGGAGGCGCATCAAATAGATTAGCGAACCGCCCGCTGAGGGGATCGTGCTATGATATACGACCTCTGCTCCCGCGGCCCAGGATCGACATGTACGTGCATTAGTGAAATCCACAGATGTTTTGGACCGTTATGAACTAGACCTTTGAGATAAGAACTAACTAGGGCGAGATATGTTGTGTGCAGATCCAACGGCCGGCGTTATACTAAGCATCGGCATATGACTTGCTATCATTCGCTGTCTATATAACTGGGCAGCAGCTGAGCGCACGAGTCATCGGTTGCCAGCGGTGTACGGCATTTCCTGGCCCTGTATTTTCAAGGATACGTACGGGATTTGGGATTTCTTCAGTGCCGATCGTTTTGTGGGCTACATGTTCCCTGAGTGGTGAGATTGTATGCAAATGCCCCTGGCGCTTTGTTGGGCTTCTCCAAGGATTCATCTGGGAGGACCTCGCGGAAGATGGGGCATCCTGTTGCATCGTGGAGATACGAGGATGAGAGAGCGTATGAGGCGTTGAGCATTCATATCTTGAAGATGTTGTTCTGGAAGATGTCTAGAAGTTTGAGATAAACATGACATCTGAGAACTAACAACAGCCACTACGATCCATTGTCTGTGCAAATTCAACGGCATTCAGTGCTGCACATCTTCTCACTACTCCACATTAGGTGTCGTCAGCTAACACTAAAATAAGGCTGCTTTGCTTTTAATTTGCGCATCTACCGTTGGTCCGCTGAAACCCAACGGGCACGACGAGTCATTAATGAGACTAGATCTACAGCTACTATTCCTGACGAACCAATCGGATTAATTCTATATCGGCGATCATCTTCAAACAGAGACTGTCCCTCCGAAAGGATGTGTCTTGACTTTCATCGGTATTTGAATTGGAGTTTGGGCAATGGAGTCTTGAAATGAACGTTGTGGACTCTTATGGAGACGGGGAGAGCGGTTCGCTTCGGGGGGTTAGGGATGATGCTTGTGAATGCATATTTCTTGGTCCCGAAACATTAGGGCAGAGCTTGGACTTTGTGAAATCCACAACAGCCTTGCTTAGCTTTTTAATAGGTAATTTGGATATTTCAATATGTCATGGATTCAATGCCTTCGGTCTGGCCTAGTTACGGAATATTAGGTTTAAGCCGTTGGAAAGTTTGGAGATAACATAACCGTATCTGCATGCAGAATAACTGCTGGGCAAGATATCGGCAAACCTAGACACTGACTCGAATAGCACAACGATGAAACATACTTATCCAGTAGATAGAGTTTGACTCGTAACATCCGCAAGTTCTCGCATCGTCTCCAATTCCATAGTGCAACCCTCCTAGTCTCCGTCGGAGAATACAGGGATAAGACTCCAACTACTCCTCTTTCGGGCTCCAACTCGCTTCGCTGCTATAAAAACAAGAAGCCCCTTTGCTCTGACTCAATACGTCGCATCTCCCAATGTAACTGCAGCCTCGTTATGAAACGGGAATGCTTTTCGATCGGCGACAGCGTATCTCAAAAGAATCTCTCCCGCCCAGAGATGGTCCAATCGGTTTTGGGTCTAGCTGCCGCGCCCCTTTTACTCGCGACAAGGGGTTCAATCCGAAAATTCACTAGGGTTCGTATTCAAGCGGGTTTGCCGCCGTTGCCGTCAACGTTGCAGTGAATGGGACTGGGATGGATAAGAAGCAAAGGAGATAGTTGCAAAGCGTTGATTTTATAGGCAAACATTGTTCTTCAGTCTAAGCACGACTTCTGAGATTATTTTTGCCTTTTTGTCCATCTCTTATCGTAGTGTTTTGATATAGTTATGTGTATTATAAAAACTCCTTACTTGTGGTATCATCTGTGTCAATGCATAAATCCAACAGCCCATCAAATCTATATTAACCTATAGCATATAGCTAACAAAGTCCAACACTCACTGTGGAAAAATGTTCCTTTGTTCTCGGCCTTTCATGACGACGAGTTTATTACGCAGGACAGGTTTTCATACATCGCTTGTCAATCAATGTGCCGTTGATTTGTTTACTGGTTTGCTGTTAATAATCCCTTTTGCAAAAGAAAACAGAGGGCTTATCCCAGTTTACCTTGGAGAAACGAAATCAGTCGGTTTAGCACATTTTTTACCTTAGATTATATCCGTAAATCCCACCGTCAAGAACAGACATCATTGCGCAAAATGTATACTGGCTGGGCGATTACGAATTTCAAAAGCTTTGATTAAGCAATCATGGCAAGGCCAAAGGTTTAGATAAAGCTTTGTCCACAACTCAAAGGAAAAGAAATCATGTTCAGAAGATTCACTATACCCAGTAACACAGTGCCCTCCCCAATGGCTATCTGACAGGTTATGTACGATCAGATGGCCAGGCTTGCTGGTAACTGTTTCGCCAACTAGCCAGTCACTTCCTAGTATCTAGATTTGCAACAGACTACAGAAGAAAACTAATCTCTGACCTATACCTGCTGTAACTTTCTGACTTGCCCGGATTTCATTCACTTGCTTAGGCAGCCATATCGTAACTATATAATGCAATAGCCTCTCCTAAATCTCCTGGCATCACAACTCTCTTCAACATATGATCACCAACACGGACCTTCACCATGAACTCTTTTAAAGTTGATCTCATTGAGCCGCCAAAGACCCGTACATATACCACGTGTCTACCTCCACTGAAATACGGGAAACTCCCAACGCCCACATCTATTCGTCTTCTGAAAATAGATCGCCTCCCCAGTATCAAAGATAACTTAGACTTATTCCGACCTCTCACCTGTTCACTAGTGATCAAAGACCTCAACGATCGGCCCAAATACGATGCACTTTCGTATACTTGGGGTGATCCGCTGGGTCGTGAGTCGAGCAGCGCAGTCTCAACAGCCCCAGGTGGCTGGGCAACTACGCCGTTCGGTCTAACTTGTAACGGCCAGAGAGCTAAAGTCACAACAGATTTGCACACTGCTCCGATGGCTATCCGCTATGGACTCACGGAATTTCAGCAGGCTTCCACACCTCAATCACATTACATCTGGGCTGATCAGATCTGCATTAACCAAAGAGACATTGCCGAAAAGAACTCCCAAGTTCAGCTCATGGGCCGAATATACCGTCAGTGTGTTCGTGTTCAAATATGGCTAGGTGGTCACCAGCAAGATATCAAGGATCTGCATGATATCTGCGAATCTCTTGCCCCAGTAGAATGGACTCGTGGTTGGAAGTACAAGTCTTTTGGCATCTGGAATCGCCAGACCTGTGAAGACCTGGGTATGCGACCTATCACTCGAGAGAAAGCTCGCGGAATGTTTGACTTTTTCAACAGAGCCTGGTTCAAGAGGTCATGGATTATACCAGAAGTTATGGTGCTATTTGATTCGGTTGCACTCTGTGGACTACACGTCATCCCTTTCTGCGCCCTTTTGAGTTTCATGAATTTCCTCAATGAGTCTGGTTGGTTTGCTACGCTTTACATTGGCGTTAAACACCCGTATCCAGAGAATATGGCCAAGCCCAACTTTTTCAGACAAATAAGCGGGATCAGCAACCGTCTAGGCATGGGCAGTTATCGTGGGCACGATAAGTATTGGAATCGACCTTTTTCGCTAAACACCGTTACGAGGATGTTCCGTAGCTCCCAAGCTACAGATCCTAGAGACAAGATCTATGCTTTCATTGGCATCTCCGAAAATGACGCAAACAGGAAGGGACCCCAACTTATTCCAGATTATTCAAAAACAGTTGATGATGTCTACATCAACGCCACCAAACTCATGATGTCGTCAAAGGGCTTTAATCTGGACTGCTTTTCTCAGAAAGAAGGTGAGGCCCGTCGGAAAATCAAATCTTTGCCATCATGGGTCCCCGATTTTAGTGTAGCAATTGGTCACAATCCGCTGGTGTGGAGTAATCGACTGTGGGCAGCTTGTGGAACCCTTCCAGGTATGACCACAAACCATGTCCGATATTTACAATCGAACTGCGTAGAGCTTATGGGGGTTCAGGTTGACTCAGTGAGGCTTTGGAAAGGTTCAGTTGTTCAACCCCATGTTTACTCCACTGGTCCTGAGGTTAGCTTCCAGACGTGCGAGCTGCTACAGATCTCAGCGAACGATGTTGTTGAACTGATGGCATTAGTGCCCGAAACCTCGATCATTGGACCACCATCATCCGACTTGTCACTAATTGATGAGTATTGTGAAAAGAATCAGTATATGTCTTATGAAATCCCTTCCGGGATCATGGAGGTCCCAGAACAACGGATTTCCTACCAGTCCAGGTCAGAGGTGTTCTGGAGAACCATGATAAGTGACATCGGACATGAGAGTCATCCTGCTGAAGAGGAGTGTGGCAGAGACATATTCGAAGAAATGGAAGATGTTCTGTACGAAAGGATGTCGCGATTGCTAAATCGATGGCCCCTAGACTCGAAGATTGTGGAGAAATCGAAGATTCGCACGAATGAAGTCATGAAAGAATTCACGAATCTGCAGATTCTTAGAGGCAAACTACCATACGGTACAACAGACATCCAGAACCCCAAGCATTTCGCAGAAGCGAGGTCTGTCGCTTTATCAGCCCAAGAAAAGGGGGTTGATTATCAAGTTTGGCGGAATCTTCTCTGATACATTTCTAACTTGAGCAAACGTGGACGCGGCCTGCTTGAAGTAAATACCCGCCGCCCCAGTATTATCCACGCAATGGCAGCAGCAGCCAGGGGTCGCGGTCTTTTTGTAACAGCCAAGGGCCTTTAGGTTGGGGCTTGCTCTCTTCACGCGAAGGAGATGAAGTTTGGATCTTGAAAGGTTTCCAGGTTCCTTGCCTGCTACGACCTATGGGTGACGGGCGGTATAAGTTGGTAGGAGAGGCATATGTTCATGGGATCATGCATGGAGAGGCATTAGAGGGCTTGGATGTCAACAACCTGAGCCCAGTCGTTATTGTGTAGTCTAGTCTCTAGAAGTCTAGATGAATAGATTGTAAGACTCGATCAGCTGAAGAAAGCACTCAAGCTCGGCGGCAGAGAGGTGATATTGCCAACCCGCATGCGTGGCAAGCCAAGTCAACAAGAGAAGCTGATCTAAAGTTGGCTACTAGAACAGATCAGTCATCTAAGAAACCATCGAATTCCCCGTCTGAAATTTCGGACTCTGGTTCCGAGTCCTCTTGAACAGTTTTGCCATCCTCATCCCATGCCGCACCGTCTCCCAGTTTCATTATCTTGCCAGTCAAAACATCTAGCGACATTGTATCAAATTGCGGAAGGGTTTGAGTAAGAATCCTCATGGTTTTGGGTGATACCATTCGGGTTACGAGAGCTTCCGCCTGTTCTTGTATGTCCACTCTTAGTTGGATCAGTCCGCCGCCATGGGAATCGCAAGGTTTAGAGTGAGTCGCTGCCATCATACTCAGCTGGTCTGTAAGCAGAACGAAGTTGATGATCACCGTGCCTAATTTCCATGTACTACTGGGATCTTGAACTTTCAGTACGTCGGGGCAGATAGTGCGCATCCGTAAGTGGAGGGTTCTAAGAGTGGGAAGAAGCGCAGCAATAGATGGGCAAATGTGACATTCGTCTCCTCGCTCTCCTGATGAATCCAAAGAGGTGCCAGGTAGATCCAGCACCAAGACGCTCAGATTTTCCACCGAGAGAAAAGCTCGCATCGTAGATAGTGACAGGTAATCCTCTGGACTGGAGAGAGGATTGGATAAGAGAGAACCGCAGGTCGAGATGCGTAACTCACGCAACCTATGGGATTTCTGGACGACAATTGCAAGATGAGCTAGGTCATCATTTAGGGCCTTGGTCCACGTCTTGACCGACTTGTCCCGAAGAGCTTTGTTTGAAGCGGTAGGCTCCCGAGGAGAGGGCGGTGAGATGTTGTCTTGGTACACCCCTAGATTGAGATTCAGTGTTTCTAGACTTTTTTCAAGCGGTGAGGGCTTTGCTGAAGTTGGTTGCGAGATGACTAGATTTCGGAGGGTCTCTTGGGAAAGGGTGATGTTTTTGAGGCATTCAGGAAGAGCGAAATCGAACCACTGCTTGCAGACTGTGAGGCGGCCCAGATCCTCGTGAAAGAAAGACGAATCTAGTTGGTCAAAGATCTGTTTCAAAGTCTCTGGGGGCAAACGTAGGAGTGACATTGTAAAAGTCAAGCAATAGACTATGAGTTAAGTAAGTTGCTGCGATGGCGAGTGGAGTGTAGCGCGTAGGAATGCGCGATGGGACATTGCACGAAAGAAGGGGGGTCACTTCTGATTGGCTGATTTAGCAACCGTCTCCCCACATCGCGCGGTGCGGGGAATGACGCGTCTCCGGATGACAACACCCCGAGCCTCAGGGTCTCTCGTCGATACCTTAAAGCAGCACCAAGGAAGTCCGTCAGCTACCTTTCGTCTTGATGTGACTTACATGGTCCCCAACAAGTCGTCCAAGAAAATCTCACTACTTGCGCATAAGGCAGATAATAGATACAGGGTTTACAAAAGCCAGTCTGCTGTGCCGAAGGGCTATGCCGTCTGTCTGTGAGTAATAGGCGCAGCCCATAATATAGCCGCAATCATTGCAATGGAAAAACACTGCACAGTTATCCCTAAGTTCGTTTTTATATTATTGTAAGTCAGAACTACGGGACCTTTTCTCAGACTCCTCTTGCGCCCCCATCACATATTCAAGTACAAGGAACAAATGCATCAGCCTCTTTGTGAATCCCCCCCACCAGATACCACTCCACTCTGGGATCCATAGGCAATAAATATATAAGCCAGTGCATTACACGAGTCACAAACTGAACCCCAGTTACCACAATTTGCGAGTTCACAATCCTCCACTCTTGCTGCTGTAACACACCACCAGTAAAGAAAGCAGAGCTTCTGGTCAGGCTGAGATTGCATTCTGTAGCCATACCTTCCGAGCATCATCCCAAAGTAGCGAAGCAATTCGTAAACGTCTTTGCAGAACTTCAAAACTTAACCTTCAGCCGCATTGGGCGCCTCTGGTGTGGAGATGGAGCTGGTCAGCCCGTTAAAGTCATAGCTATGGATTGGCACGCTTCGCCAGGCCCTCTAGAAACGTCGTTTGAATATTTCTACAACCAGAGACAAGCCGAAAACCGGGAATCGATTGAACTGCATCCAGACGACCCAGACTGGTTAACAGCATGCTGGGTACTGAAATCAGGTCTCACCCACATGATCATTGAGGATAGGGTCCGAGGCCCATTTCCTCTGTGTCATCTCGATCTACACTATGGCAATATGCTGTTTGACAAGGAGTACAATTTAACTGGAATCATTGATTGGAGTAGTGCGCAAGCTGCTCCTCTCGAGCAGTTGTCTGTGTGTCCAGAATTTGCCACCTTTCCAGGGATGACAGATGAGGAGAATCAACCCATGATCGACTTTAAAAGTCTTGTTGTGCAATCTATAAAGGAGATAGAGCAAGGACAAGAAAGAAAGCCACCTCTTGATAGCCCTGATCTGGATATTGCAGGGCTGTCGCATCTTATGCCCCTTTCCACCTACATGGCTTCTAAAAGTGCGGACATCACCTACCGCCAGTACATGTCTTCACCCAGAGGAGCCCTCTTTGCTGGGAAGATGGTTGCAGGGCTTATGTATGGAAAGAGCGTCACTTGGGAGCAGTTGAAAGAGGTTCATGGAGCTATGTCGCTTTTGTAATCATGAGTAGCCCTCATTCATCCTATATGAACCGAAAATACACATGTCATAATCAACAATCAGAAATCCGCTCTGGTGTAATGGTAGCACATTTCGCGTTTTCCAGGTTCACCCCTTAAGGGACTTCTTCGGGAGTCACCTCCTCACTGCGAATAGTTCTCGGTTCGAATCCGGGGAGCGGAAGAGTTATATTTTTGCCATTTCTCACTATTTCTTACATCAACTATATATTGTTAAACTCACTATTCCAGCCTACCTACCTACGTAAAGCAAAGACACACATCTCATCCTTAACATTCAGACATTCGCTTTGGCCCAGCGGCAGCGCGCTTTACACTACTGACTTCAGGGCTCTCTCCGGAGGGGTCTTCCTTACTGCAAAGAGGCCCGAGGTTCGATGCCTTGAAGCGGAAGAGTTATCTTTTTGCCGGTTTTCCCTCTTTCTTATACCAACCATGCAATGCTGATCCCAACACTGGTGTAGACTAGCATGATGACGGGAGTTACTAACTCTATCAGTAATATCATGATCTCTGTGAAGATAAATCACTCTTACTGCATTGCAGTTACTGATACAGAAGCTTTGTTGCCTGCGCTATCATACCAGCAATCCTTACCGCTAAATAGAAGTAATCAACCATAGAGAAGAACCTCATATAAACATGACAACTATAAAACCATTTAAATCATAGGCTGGTAAACCGGTTACCAGTCAGGCTTAGGAAGACTCTTGCCCATTGGAGGCCATTCATTGCAAGGAGAGACCCAAGCTGTGTGTTTGTTTATTGCACTGCAGGGGGCCGACAAACGCTGCACCCAGCCGTATCCAAACGGCCAGCGTCCCCACCACATTGCCATAAATTCTTCCTAGTTCCCTCTCCCCCATCTTCAAACTTTCCCCTCTCACCTCCTCCAAATCTTTTCATACCATCTCAAGTCTGCTCAAAGATCTTGACGAGTGACATCAAGCCATCCCTGACTACCGGGCACCATGGCTTCCAACAACACCCAACTCGCGAATCTGCAAGACAAAAAGCACTTCCAGGGATTCGAAGACCTCGCCTGGGACAATGAACTGGACACTGGCTACTACCGCGAGCGAGACAACGGTTTCTGGGAGCCTCGCAAGCACTGGGTCTTCATCGGCGAGATCGTTGAGGTCGAAATCTTTCTCCGCGTTAAGCTCACCGTCAAGGACCGCGATGGTCTAGAGATTCCGGTCTTTATCTACACGGAGGCCCGAGGTGTTGAACTCGGCCCCTCAAACCTTCAGGTCGGAAACACTGTCGTCTGCTTCTACGCTGTCAAGCATCTCTTCATGGACATGAGCATCGGCATCCGGCATGAGGACCTCGAGTACCTCAAGGTTTGTATCCTCTCTCTCCAGGTCTTCTCATACTAATCTCTTTTCAGATCTTTCCGATCTCCCTCGACGACATGATGCAGCTGAGCGACAAAATTCAAACTCACGCTACCCTCACCGACGGGATGAGAACCTGCCACGGATGCAACAACAAGTCGGCCAAGCTGATGAAGTGTGCCAAGTGCGGTTTCTTTTGGTACTGTAGCCAGAAGTGTCAGCTCCGCGGGTGGAAGGAAAACGGTCACAAGGAGGACTGCAAGATTCTTCGTGATGGCAACTTCAAGGGGCTGTTCTCTATCAAGTGGGATGAGTTTCACAACCACCTCTCCTTTCCGCTGCGCTGTGTCGAGTGATAGAGCTCGGATAGACTCTCTTTTGTTGCAGACTTTTGCAGGGATTCTGTTCCATGGTTGCATTGGAGAATAAGAGGCATGGCAAGTTGTGTTGGCTTTGGTAGATTTGATAAACCATTGCTCAGAATCAACATCTAGAGCTTATAATGGCATAAAATGGAGTGAACGAAGCAGCATGTTGATATATGGACTCAGCATTGGTGACAATATTGCTGTGAGATGCATATAGTCTCTCCCTCCTTGCATACACTAAGCTAAGTTCCGTCTGCCGGAATAAGCTCTTGGCCACAAGTCTCGACTGCATACCCATACAGGTACACAATTCACTCCAACTTCATGCTACTCCAGTTGATACACGAAACATGGCCCATCCCCGATCCCGCATTGGAAATTTATTCCATTGAAGGCTTTTGCTGTAACACATGACACCTTTCCGCGTCAATTCTAAGGTATGTCAAAAAGTTGAATGGTAAGCCTGGGTTGTACTTGTATGGTTCCTGTGCTCTTAAGAGTTGTGGTCTCGCCTATATTAGCAGTAGGCTCGTCATGAAGTGAAATCACGACGAGCTTTCGAGGTATCAATACAGGATGAGCAGTTCAATGCAGGTTTTTAAGTAAATCAATGCTAGAAGGAAGTACAGTGAAGGGTTTAATATCTTGTCTCACGCGGTTAAAATTAACGGTCTGGAAAAGTGTGCATGTGCCTACCCGTATCCAATCAGGATAAAGATGAGTAAGATAGTATTCGTCTCCCTCCAGTCCGGTAGCGGAGAGCACTTCTGTCTTACCAGATGGCTGGCAACCTCGCTCAGATGAACGCAGCGAACAACAACAACGACTAGGGACGACCTAACGACTTCGCAATGAACGGCTTCCCACAGAACAACTTCATATCAGGCAATATCCCACAGCCGACGGCCTATCATTCCAACAAATGGGCACCCCCGGTCAACAAAGATAACAACGCAAAGCGACAAATTATCACATGCCTCCCCATGGGCACGACCCCTTGACTATGATGCTGAATGGGAGGAGAAGGTGCAGCGGAGAAGACATAATGAATGTACCTCACTCCATTTGCTTGTAGGGTATGAGGTTGTGGTGACACCTGGCAGCAACAAGCATATCCTATCCAGAAGAAATCTCCGTTAGGCTCAAAACTCAGGCGGAAGTCGAACTGGTCCAGGCGTTCGGATAGCTATTTGGCCTTTACAAGGCTCATAGTCGACTCGTCGAAACACGGCTTCGATTGCTCGCGGTAGTTGGTGTAGTAGTCGTAGCGGGGAACTTTGGCGAGTACCCAGGCTCGGTCTACCACCTCCAGGCATGAAAAGGGGCACCAGCACCGGGCTCCCAGAGTTCAAGACAAAAGAACAGATTATCCAGGAGTTCAAAGTTCCTGGTCTAAAGCCTGAGAAGAAAGGACATGGTTGGCGTCTTTTAGCATGGATGTTCCTGGTAAGGCATTGTTGAACAGGTATGGAGCGAAGCGTGAATGGTCGGAGCGCTGCAGATCGGACAGTTCCAGAAATAGCCATAGTAATGCGAAATGTGATGAAAGAATGAAGCGAAAGAATTATTTTAGATACGCGAATCATCAGCGCGATAGAATAAGTTTGATGAAAGATGCAGTCTTGATTCTAGTGATGGTTAGTTCTCCCACGGCCTCAAGCCAGTCAAGGCAATGAAGAGGAAGAGTGACAAGCCGCTTGGGCCAGAATCAGGGGAACCATCCAGCGACCCTCTTGCAGGATCTCTTTGGCTGTTGGGCGATTTTGTGGTCCTGCTTGAAGCATAGACGCTATGAGATCCTTGGTCTCGAATGTCAAGTTTCGCAGAAAGTCGAGAAGGTACTTCTCTCATGTAATGATCCCCACAGTCTCGCCGAGGTATCATGTACTGCAGGGGAGTGGAGGGCTCCAGTCTCGTAACCTCGCAGGTAGCGCATTAAAAGTCATTGAATGATGGACGAGGAGCCATAGCATTCTCCAAGAAGTTGTCTGTTGGCTGAAGAGCATCAGGGACCCTGGCCGAGTTAAGCCTCCTATGCGATCCATCCCCAAGGTTATTTCTGGCCTTGATGATATCATCCCTGGATCCCTCGATGCTATTGTCCGTCTCTATGGTCGCGTCTTTGACAGCATCGTCCCTGTCTCTAGGCCTGAGGTTGCTGAGATGTGTAAGCTCTACGAGAACTGCCAGCGCATGATGTGCATTGCCTACCAAGACCCTCCGCTCTTGCCAAACCTCAGCCTGCTAAACAAAACCAAGTCTTCTTGTTGCAGGTACACCCTTGTCTTTTCATACCACACACAAATTCGATTTATGAGACGCCAAATCCATACGATCCGTACGTTCAGACTTTATCTATAAAGGAGGCTTCATCGCTGATATACCCTGATATAGACACGGAGGCCACTAAGTTCTGTCTGCCGGAAAAAGCTCTCAACCGCAAATAACACATCAACAACAACAGATTTACAAAGAATCCCAGCGAGTTTCAAAAGAGAACCAGCGACAGTGAAGCTACGAACGCTGTCGAGAATCAGGAGAGGGCAACGTCATCGCCCAATACTTCCCACCTAGGACTGGGTGCACCCCGGCGCCTGAAGAAGCGCCAGAATCGCCCGCGAAGAGGGGAGGTGAAGTTAACGCCACAAGAGGTGAGTCTCGAATGTGTCCCCTATCCCTACTAACTTGATCTCCTCGAGCTACGGCAATTTGAAGCTTGAACGAACGCTGATAGGCGACTCGAATAGGCTCGAGCAGAAATGCGTCGCCTGTTCGAGACGCCGTCGACGCGGTCGGCAAGGAAGATTGAGGATAGAATCGTCAACGCTTCGTCTCGGGATGGCTTCTGCCGTATTTCGACAAAAGTCCCGAACAACAGCGACCGATACATCCAGGTATCGGAAAACGTTGCCAACAAATTCGCCCTACTACACCAAGTCTTGGCCTGGTCGCGTGGTTTTCACGCCGATGAGAGTCAGCATATTTCACACCTGTGCAGCAAGCCGAAGTGCTTGGGGGCGGCGCACGTCGCCCTCGAAACACCTTTGGTCAACAACAGCAGGAAGAACTATGGGTTAGTAGCGAAGTGCCTTCACTGCGGCAAGTTCGTGAAAACCTGCACCCATGAACCGACTTGC
Source organism: Fusarium phyllophilum (assembly GCA_013396025.1). Taxonomy (NCBI): domain Eukaryota; kingdom Fungi; phylum Ascomycota; class Sordariomycetes; order Hypocreales; family Nectriaceae; genus Fusarium; species Fusarium phyllophilum. The sequence goes on along the minus strand of JAAOAQ010000392.1, from coordinate 73,178 downwards.
GTGAGGGCGCTTCTGCGATATCGAGTGGAGGAGAGCTGAGTCTACTTCTTGGCAGTCTGGTTACACGACCACACTGCAATGTCGACGAGTCCTTTGGGAACACGGAATTAATATTGTTGAAGTGAAATGATGGAAGCTTGCGTTTCATGGTTTGGAGTTCGAATCGTGGGAGGATTTTGTGGAGAAGGGGTGTGTCTGGCAGCTCTATAGTAACTCATGGTAAATGGTTTCGCTTTATTTATATGTGGCATCATCTGGAGCGGACAACAGTGGAAAGAATCACGAATTCACTGTTACGTATTGTCACACTGATTCTCGCAAATACATTACTACCTTTGCCCAAGAAATCCAATGCTCGACTGGGAGGCCAGTACTCTTCCCAAGAATAGATGAACCTATACATGTATGAGGCATTGATCGCCTTAATGGCGGCTGAAGAAAGAAGGAGGGCTGCTGGTAAGTCTTGTCCCATACTATGGCACTCCCCTGATTTGGTGCTTGATCAATCGTACAGCCCAAACTGCTGTCACTGAAGCTCGGCCGTTGTTGAATCCTACATCAACCCATAGACTTTATATCCTTCACCCGACCTAAAGTCGAGAGCTCCCTTCAAGTAGAGACTCCAAGGATTTACAAATAATCGAAAATCTGGGCCCCCTTCTGCTTCCATCTGGAAAACCCGAATGAGGATGTAGACGTTGCCCAAGTCCTCTTCGTACTGGCGCATCTGCTAAAGCGTTAGCACAAAGATACATGCTTTACCAATCACGGTATTTCGCACCTTGTCGAGTTGATTCTGAGACACGAAGCATGGCTCACTACATGGACCTAGTGTTGCCTTGACCTCAAGATGAAACGTTGTGTCATGAGACCAGCCGGCGACTACGTCTACGCCAGCTTCTTGTAATAATACCTTCATCTGACCAAAACGATCCTGGTATGTAAAGTCCGAGAAGTCCTTTTCACGCTCAGTGAATCGGGGATGCCCAGCCTCGACTCGCAACTTGCTCGTCCAATTCTCATATGTCCAGTCCTTGATATGAGGTTGAAGCATACGATAGACCTACAGAAAACATCCGTCAGAGAATAACAGTCTAATGATTGCTTAGGATAACTCACGGAACGCTCCCCGAGGAACCCAATCTCCCTATATCTGTTAGCTGGAACTCCCAAGGCTCTGGGAGAATTTCCGGATCTAGGGCTATTTGAACCGAGGATATTCCGGTAGGACGCAGTCTCTAGGGGTGAATATAGAGGCAAAGAAAGATCGCTCCCAGATGTGGTTTCTGCTGTCTGTGTTGGGACATGCTGGTCTAGTACTCCACGTAGCTGAGCAGTACTTCTCGGGGTTCTCGCAACTGGGGTCTCGTCTGCATGAAATACGGTTGGTCTTTGGATGGTTCCTTGGCTTGTTGGATTGTGAGAGGGAATCTCTTCGTGCTGTAGGACAAGCCGAGGCGAGCTTGCTGGAGTGATGAAATTCGTATCATTGCCACATGGTGCTGATGAAATTCTAAGATTCCCGAATTGTGTTGCAAGATCGATCAACTGGCTTTCATCCCCGCTCTGGGTAATTTCCTCCTTGTCAGAATCACTAACAGTCGTTGTTTGATCGTCGTCAGTACTTTCTTGATCCTCACTGGCGCTTTCTTGATCCTCGTCGTCGCTTTCTTGATTGCCAGTATCTCCATTGTTCGTGTTATCGGATATTTCGATATTGTATCGCTCCAAGATGCTGGGGAGTTGGATAATAGGGTCTTTCAGGAGGAGGGTGATCAGCATTGCGTTGTTGGCATCGTTCAATAGACTATAAAAGTACTCCAGTATTTCAAGATCGACTTCGAACTGCATGGCCATGGCTATATCTTTGCGTATGTATATGTTTGTGACCTTTCCATCATTTTTGATCGTGATTAAATTGTCTTCATTGCTGATCTCGATGTCTCCCAATTGACTTTTAGTAAGAATCGATGATACTGACCACATCTGCACCGTGAGATCCTCCAAGAGTGCCGACTGATCTGTTGCTAGCCTAGAAATCAATATGTGAGCACAAATCCATCGCGTGGTGTAGTTATACATACGCAATATAGTCAAGTCGAGTCACTAAATCTCCTTCTCGGCGTAAGTCACGAATGCATGTGCCTTTCAGTTCAGTTGATTGCTCAACAGCACAAGAGAGAAACTTTTCTTCGCAGTCCAGATCCTCAAAGAGGGGACGCAAAGAGTTGACATCATTTACAGGCATGCTAAGCATAGCGACCCTGTATCGAAAAGCTTGTTTCAGATGTATGGCATCTGGAACGTACCAACCACCCTCACATATAGACTGTCGTGTGATACTTGGTTGTTCGTCACCGCTTGCCCCTTCAGCCACAATAGGAAATACCGCAGCTTCTCGGATTTTTCGGACGTGATCTTTGCTCAGCCCTTCATGATCAGTAAGGTGTTCCTTTAGTAGAAAGAACAGCTCGCTGAAACGCTGGACGAGCAGATCGCCTTCATCTGAGACAGAACACAGTTCCTCTACAATATCTCCAGTGCTGGCTTGCTTCACACCCAGAATGGATATGAATAACTGTCTGCATGTGGGATAGCGATTTCTGAGTCTTGTGACCTGCTTCAGAGCGCCTGGGGCATCCCAGACGCAGGAGAGATGGTCTAGCCATCTTGGCTCGGGTTTTTGAACAAGCACAAGGGGCTGTTCCAGGAAAGCTGTGCTGTTGTGAGTTAGCATTGACTTTCAGATTGCTTTATTTATTCTACTCACCTTATCTGCTTCCACTCGGATTGCATGCTTGCGTTCAGTTTTTCGTATATCTTTCTGACTGCATCCTTGTCTACCTCATCTGTTTGCAGCTGTGCAAGCTTTTGGAGCTCTCGCAGAGTTGCTGTTGTATTGCAGGTGGTTAAGACGCCCAGAATTGATAGAAACCCCCAGGTGCACTCAGGATCCGGAAGGCTCACAAAATCGAGATGCGGACATTTTTGCTTCAGCTCTGGAGTGAGGATAGCTAGGCGACCTAGGGGTCTACAATGGCCATCAGAGCCAGGCACTTGAAGTTCCGCCGCAGCCTTGATAATGATAGGGGATAGCATGCCTTTTCTGTCCCACTCTAGCCTCATGGCTTGTAGTAAATCCATCACGTCGTGGCGGCGAAGAAAGTGCCACTCGGCACTTAGTTCGTTATTATATAAAAGTGCCGGGATTGTAGAAAACTCTCTGTATCTGGATCTAAGGAGCCACCGTCGAAATAACTCTGCCTCTTGTCGTGGTCTTTCTTTGCAGAGCTCAGCTTCATACTTATCAGAGAGCACCACGAGTGGACTTGACGCGTTATACTGGTATTTTGCTATCAAACCTGGCTTGACATCGGGGTCGACCAAGTATAGATGGCGTTTTCTGGTTCGCACGGTTCGCACGGTTTTTCCGCCCTCTATAGCGACAAAGTGAATGTCCGGAACTTCGTAATTGATACACGACTGGTGATCAAAAAGATAAAGAGCGTCCGTGACAAGATCCATTTCTGTGCGGCAGGGCCCCGGGGGCAGATCATGGTGAAGTTTGATAATCAATTCGCAAACTTGGGCAGGGCTGTATTCTCGAATTCCCAAGAAACTTAGAAACCTTCTTCTTTCCGAGTCTTGAGATACAGACTCGTCTACCAGAGAGAGCTCGATGCCTGTGGGCACATGCTCTTTGGTGTGCGTAGAAGTAAAAAAGACGCGATCCTGACGCGCCCTGACCCATGAGCCATCCCGAAGAGGCACAATTGGTAAATCTCGGAGCTTCTCTCGTAGCTTTTGTTGGTTGAAGAAGATCAAACTGACTTTTCGGTGCCACTCGATTGATTGTGCCTTTAAGCCGTCAACTCCAACTTCATTGATCCATTGGGAAAGTTCTCGCCACAGATCATTGATATTAAGAGTTTCAACTCCAATTAAGGCGAGTTCCGACTTCACACTATCATACTCAAAGGACAAGTGCGAGTGAGAAAGTGACGGTAGGTCGAACATAGTTCCGTTTTCGAATCTAAACACTCCAGGTACGTAGTAGAGATCTGTAGGCTTTCGTAGAGCGCCGCCCGCTCGCGATTTAAGTAAAGGTGTATCCCGCAACGCATTCATCATGTTTTCATGGAGGCCATGCCAAAACCCCGAGGTTCCATGATAACGAGGGAGGTATTTTGGCCACATGTAGCAAATTCCCTCCCCATTCCGGTCATGGGATAGTGTAACAAGATGACGGATTGAGGCCACGAAGGCAAGTCGGATTGCGTTCCTGAGAGACCAGTTCCAAGGGCTTGTTTCATCGAGACCCTCTCGACTAGCTACAAGTATAAAATCTGCATGGATGAGAAACTAAGCTTGGTAAGCCAACAGTCTCAAATACTAGCATGCCTATATGAAACTCGCTTCAATGGAAGGGTCACTTACACGGAAGCCAAAGTCATCAACTGGGAGAAAAGCAAACACCTTTTGAGTGTTGGATGCGGGATTACCTTCACTATCGACTGTGAATGCTATCACAACCTCGGAAGAATCAATGCCTTTTCTCTGGGGAACCGTAGATAAGTTTTGGGCAGTATATCGGTGGACAATGTATTCTTTTGAGGTTACGGCGTCGCCCTGAATAGATATCTTTACAGTTTCTCCGTCATATCTTGGGTCCAATCTGGTGATCTTGCGTCGATACTGCTTTTCCAAGCCGCGGAGAGATATATGGACCTGGTCCAGATTTTGTAAGAAGAGTAGCAGGTCTGGCTCGATACTGTTTAGCTCCTCCTTGATGACATCGTAGTCACGTTGGCTTTTCAACTTCAGCAGGAATTGCGTATGATCAACCACGCGATCTGCAGTAGGAAATTGGGAGGTAATGGGCAGAATCATTCCGATGCGGGCATTGCGGTCAAACTTGAATTCATAAAGCCCACTTGCAACGTGGACCACATCAGCTACCTTGAACACGGACTTGAATCCGATGCCCTTTTCACCGATGTACGACTTTGAGTCGTTTATGGCGTCGGTCTTGGTACTTTGACCAACTCGTGTCAGAGCGTCAAGTTGCTTGAATGTGAAACCAACTTCGTTGCAGTCAGACCGGAAATATCCTTGACCTTCATCATTGTACAATGCCAGTTGTAAACTGGGCACAATTTCGGAATCATACTGGTTATCATCTGCATTCTGAATTAACTCGAGAATGAAATGTGTTGAAGCTTTGTAGAGTTGATCTGAAACGCTATTGATAAGTAGTCAGTACAAGACAACATACTCCTGGACAAAGATGCACGCATTTTAAGTGCCTGGTCCAGACTCTGTACCAGGACAGACTCCTCTTCTTGTCCTCTACCAACGCCCCTCTTTTGACGAAGAGTTTCCAAATGAGCATCCGCCTCGGCCTTGGTGGTTGCAATGGAATCCATCGAGTAATTGGAATGAGGTAAAGAGCGAGTTGTGCAGTGCGAATGCTGAATCAAGCAGGCCAACCCATGAGTCTGTGTTGTGATACAGTTTAGTGAGGCTTTTACTGCGTCTATCCTTCCCCGCTCTATTTGAAGCAGGTCAACTTAGGCGCGCGTAGACTGACTTCAATGGGGGCTGACTGGCACAATGATGACTAGGGTTATATGCATGTTGGTTGTATCATTTATAAAGGCGGGGATTATAGAGCGTGATATAAGGAGTCTCCGCTTGCCACGCGTACCGTTGGCTGCTGTTGATGGATTCTGATTTAATAAGAGGCGTTGATACATCGCCTTTGCTCTAATATATCCCTACTTCTAATGATAGTGTTAAGAAACAAGTTATCGTGCTGCTTTAGTACGGTTGGTTTCTGACGGCCCCACTCGGTGTTGGTGATGTGGGGGGCTCCGGGAGTCCGGAAAGCCTCATCTGACACACAGCACAGTAAAAGGTGTATGCCAGAAGAGCAACGTGTATGCTTACAAGAGGACAGAATATGGCAAGTCACGTGAGAGATGCCTCCGTACCAATTTGCTATGATATGCCTCGCGAGGTTTAGATACCATGATGAGGTTGTCCTGTTACAGACGGGAAGGAGTGGCCTTGGCGACCATAATACCATCTACTAGGAGGTTGGGAAACTGTTGACAGGCTCCCGAGGGTGGACAGTCAGACGGTGGCGGGGGCTGGAGACTCTCCCTCGGCACAATATTACGATAATATTGTTCTTTTACGATTATCTGAGTAATAACTACGATTCGGCTTCATGGTCTAGCGGTATGATTCTCGCTTTGGGTGCGAGAGGTCCCGGGTTCAATCCCCGGTGGAGCCCTGATTGATTCTTTTTGATGATGGTGATGCTGGTGAGGCATTTTCGTGTTGTTTTGGTAAGGATCTGAGTTTTGATATCGCCCCACTTTTGCGTTGGTTCGCTTGTAGCGCGTCACATGATATCCCGCGGGAACGACCGCTCTCCTTATTTATCACAGGATTTCATTGGCTCTACCCACTTAAGCTTAAGAGCTTGCATTTTTGAAGATGGAAGGAAACAGCTTAATCGCGACGACATTTCTCAATTGGTGATAATGAGTTGAGGTGAGTATTTATGAATTGACATGAAAGAGATTGTACATCCGACTTATATTTTTTCTATTTGCCAACGTGTATATGGAGGCTGTTCTTGACTCTTTGCTTTCACTCTTGCATAAACTGTAAACTAAGCTCAGAGTGAATACGAAGTGTCCTTCAATCCAGGAGAGTAGTGAGGATGGCTGTAATAACTCTAATACAGCTTAGGAACAATGACGTGAACTTGGAGAATACGATTTCGGACGAGGGAGAAGGGAGTAGAAGACTGTAAGATCAACAAGTCTCGAGATAAAGACTAGCAATATTTCCAGGTACAGGGTAATTTGAGATATTCAGGTGCACATTTCGGCATAAACAAGACACAACAGTACCTAGACAACAGTCTCGTCAAATTAAAGATCAAACAAATCGTCATCATTCGCATGAACGCTCTGCTATCATCTACCCTACCCTTCCTCATTTTTTTCTACCCGTCACCTCTCTCAACACCGACATCAACCATCACCATTCACTTCAGAGCATTACCTAAGCCGCTCCCATCTCAATTTCATGACCCTTGACGCTCCTCCACTCCACCAACATTGCACCAATGATCGTTGCCGACGCGGTTCCAGCACCAACATAGAAACTCGTCGTCAACGCGTCGTTGTACGCGAGAATCACTCCATCGAGCCACTCCTGTCTAATCACACTGCGAATGTTGGTCGCACCCGTCGCAATGACAAAGGCCGGATCTAGACCGGGCACATGCTCATTGATCTTGTTGATGAGCGTGTTGGTGAAGACGGTGTTACCAGCTGTGACGCAGAGCGCACCGCCGAGGGTTTGGGCAAAGACGATGAGGGCTGTGGCTGTGGGGACGTCGACCATTTCGCAGACGACTTGGACGGCGATGAGAGATTGCTGGAGACCAACGCCTACGCCAATGCCGGCGATGAGCTGGTAGCCTATCCATTTGGCTGATGATGTTTCGACTTCAAATGTGGTGATGATGCCGAAGCCGATAGCCATGAGGACTGAACCGGCGATCATGAAGGGCGTGTAGTAGCCCCAGGCAGTGACGGCTGCACCGGCGGCCATGGCACAGAGAACGATACCGAGAAGCATCGGGAGGTTTCTCACGCCCGACATGATAGGGCTTTGTCCTTGTACAGCCTGGAACCAAATTGGAAGGAAGTACATGGCTGTGAGGAAACACGCACCCGTATTGAATGAGAACCAGGCGCCAGCCCAGACAGTGCGCTTCTTGAAGATACGGGGAGGCACAGTGGCGTTCTCGTCCATCTTGTACTGCACATAGACAAACACGATAAGGAGAAAGGCAGCCAGCATGAAGAGGGATGTGATGACTGAGTCATCCCAGTCGTAGTCGACACCACCCCATTGCAAAGCAAGCAAGAGACACACGATGGCGGGCATAAAGATGGCAGTCCCGATAGGATCGAGCTGCCAGAAGCGCACGCGCCATGTCGCAGGCTCGATATCACGCTCGGGCTCGGGGAAGAAGAAGATAATGACAACAACGGTGATGGCGCCGATGGGAAGGTTGATGTAGAAACACCAACGCCATGAAATTTTGTCTGTAAAGAGACCACCAAGCAGAGGCCCAGCAACGGAAGAAATACCCCACATACCACTGACAAGACCAGTATAGATAGGTCTCCTATGAAGAGGCACCGAAAAGGCGAGGATGGTGAGTGCACCAGCAAATATGCCAGCGCCACCGACGCCGGCGATAGCTCGTCCCACGATGAGGGTGACACTGTCGGGGGCGACACCGCAGATGAGGCTACCGACCTCAAAGATAGCAATGGCTGACAGAAAGGTCCACTTGATGCTGCCGTAGGTATACAGCTTACCAAAGAACAGCTGCAGTGCGGCCGTTGTGAGCATGTATGCTGAGCCGTACCAGCCCACGTCGTTGAGACTCTCGAAAGCATCGGTGATTCTGGGAATTGCGGTTGCAATGATGGAGTTGTCTGATGTGTGAGCGAGGTGTGTTAATCGGGAAAGGAAACTTACCTAGGGCCATGACAAAGACGGCGAGACATAGAGCGAGGGTGATCAAGGCGAGTTTCACTCCAGTGGGGTACTCTTGATCAGGGCCTGTGGGCTCAACACCATCCACAGGAGGCGATGACCGAAGCTTCTCAGTACTCTCTGTTGGAGCAGCAGATCGAGGTCTAATCTCGTTGTGACGCACTGAGCCCATCACAGGATGAGGAAAGTCTCTACCATGATACTCTGGCATACTATAGTCTGCTGGTAAAGATCGAACACTAAAGTTGCTTGGGGCAATTGACGAAGGTCGACTTATACCGTTGACATCCTTTTCCTTAGATCCCGAGCCGTTAGGATGTGTTGCAAGCCACTCATCAGCATCCCGAGCAAGCTTGGCAGTCTCCGAGTCAAAGTTAAAGTAGCGAGAAGACTCCCTCAAAGATGAGTAAAGAGTTTCTTTTGGCAGACGTACACTCAGGTGCGAACGACTCGTCGCAGCCATGGAGTAGTCTGGGGCGGACATGATAGAAGCCATCTTGAAGAGTTGCAACGAATGCTGTTGGAAGTGAATAGAACAACAACAGCCAAGCATGCGGAAGACACGCCTTTTAGCTTCATCAACCACCCACGAGAAGCCTGCAGAGCAATGTAACACGACGGAATCTTTTCAGGAAGTTCATGCTGAGTCGATGAACTTTTCGTCTCACCTCGGGGGCCAGAGAAAAGCACAGCAACAAGACTTGACAAAAGATCTTCACCTGCAGTTGTGGCCTGGCACAAAGGTGTGGCATTCCGCCCATGCATATGGGGGCCTGCCATGACTTCAGCGGCCTTAACCAAAAGAAAGCGTGCAACGATAAGATCGTGTAGCGCATTTACTCCTTCAGGCCAGAAATTGTGGCCTAGCGGAAGCCGGAAGCCGTGAGGCTTGAGGATGCTCGGATTGTCTATAAGCCTTGGATGACTATCGGAGTCTCCGTTCAGCTTCAGCCGTGGGTAAGCCCGTATATTGGGATCAATGAGAGTGGCCAATCTCGTCTCAATCCCGCGATGGTCTAGGCGGATGCTTATGTGAACATTTGGTCCTTTGACGAACTCGCAGAGATCGGCGTGAAAGCCACGAATCGTATCAGGTCGGCAATGATCTCGTTATAGGTTGGGTGCAAATGGGCTACACGATATAAGAAGAGGCTTGAAGATGAGAAGCTGTGCGACCTGATTAAACCAATTTGATCACTTAGAAGAGAACAAGATGGTCAGAACGGTCCCTACTTCTAAGGTTTCGCAGCATGCGGACTTAGAATAAACCCCGAGCCCGAATTATCCCAGCTTTGTAATGAATGAACTGGGACCGGAGGACGGAGGTCGAATGACCGACGTCGAATCTTCCACGTGAAGTGAGTCAACATGACGAGACTGGGTGTTACAAGTGTCGTACAAGGTGCTATAAGCTGCTAGTAGCCTGCCATTCATATTTCTGCAAAGTCATTTACATGCAAGGCATTAAGACGGAAGCCCGGAACCTTCGCGAAACTGATGAATCATCGCATGCTCTATTAACAACTGCCTGTCAAGGTCAAACTAAGCTTGTACATCTAAACAGCTAGACAACAAAGTTGATATGTGATAAAACATGGGTTGATGCTACATGTAGGACAAGAAAACAATGTCGGAAACAGTGAGATAACATACCCCTACCATGCCATGTGATGCGTTCCGTAATCGACTACAGGGAGACCGTCGCCCGTAAGATTAAATGATGTCCGCGTTTATGAACTCGTAAGGGCTATCAAAATGAGGGCTGATATTTTCCTGTTCGTGGTTAAGTGTCTTTGCAGACTCTGGAGTGTTGGCTCGAGCTCTCTTTGTCGCCCTCTCAACAACATCCAAGTTGAAAGACTCCTGTGGACTGTTGCGTTTCGGCGCAAAGATAAGCCTGGCAGGATTTCTTGGGTTTCCTCGGCCGAATTCGGTCGACCCTTGAATCGCAGGACTATGTAGTTGAGGTTGCACAAATGACATCGGAGCGCTGTTGGGCTGGGGGTACTGTTGCGATGCATTCTGGGTCTGATCCAACCTAAACGTGGCGTCGGTGATAACTGGAGAAATCGGCCATGCGAGTTCATGGTTTCTACGAGGCTGCACCTCGGAAGCCAACAGATGTGGTGATCCTTCTCTTCCTGGCGGGAAAAGAACATAACTCCATGGTGACATCGGCCCGTTCACTGGAGTATTTGAGCGTCCAAAGGTAGGGTTACCGGAAAATGGCAATGTCCCAAGAGCGGCCTCGTTGATATGTACCGGGGCCGGTTGTCCACGACGTGCAAAAATTGGACGTGAGCTGACATGGGAACTATCGGTAGAAGCTGGTGCAGGAGGTTGGCGCCGACGATTCCACATGGCTGGGTTGGGCCAGGCTATCTGAAGGCTCTCTAAAATGTGTTGTGGTGCATGTTGAAAGGAAAAGACGACTGTCTTATTGACATTGCCCGTGAACAAAACGCTCGGCGAAGCACTAGAGAAGCTTTGGTTGATGAGGAGCTTGATACGGCCGAGGTTGTCGGCTGGGCTCCAGTGACGTTGATAGAGCAGTTCCCGCTGGAAGATGGGGAACTTGAGGCTCTCGTGACCTTGTCTGTCTATGATCAACGGGAAGCGAATGCTGCCAGTGGCGGATGTAGATCTGCCAATATTAGCATCATGCCAGCAGCCAAATGGGAAACATACGCAACAAGAGTTCCATCGATGAAGAGCCTGGTTTCAAGGACCGAATTGCTAATATTGAGGATATGATCGCCATTGAAATCCTTTAACGCTTTCCAAGAATGGATAGACAGATGAAAGGGAACTCCTGCGTTGAGGCCAGGGACAAAACAGGTAAGGGTTGGAAGAGCAGAGCCCATGGACTCTGCGATGATTAGCTTGGCCTTGAGCACTTTAAACATCGACTTACCCGCATGTTGAACGACATGACATGCCACTTTAAATTCCCGAGAGGGAATACTAGAGCCCTCCCCGAAAAGAAGGACATCCCAATCCTCGTACCGCATCTTGATGGGATGGAAGATAGGGAGGAGTAGAGGTGAGGGATGAGACTTGGAGGAGATGTTATTGACGACATGATGGCTTGTCTTTGCTCTTGCCCGAGATGTTATGCTATGTTTGTAGGAAGGTGATGAGGAGCCTGTTTGGCCAATTTTAGGGACTAAACGTGGTCTATAGGGCTGATTCTAGGGACCGTGGCAGGCTTCAGGAGCAAAGGCACCGGACAACACACACTGGTGTAAGTTTGACTCGGTGCAAGCTGGACGTTTGGGATAAGGTACTCTCTGAGCAAACAGCAATTAGGAATCCAACTGCAATCATTCATTGGCCTCTGATTATACCAAGTCCCATGCTACAAACTACACCTTACACAGTCAAGCCATTTGTTAGCCATCTCATGTCAGTTCATCTCAATCAATTGCTGGTACACAGTTCTAATATCCATTGAACTTAATCCATTGATCCATTCTTTCTTATGTACAAATGAGTATCTTCTCAAGGTTCTTCATCACCCTCCATGCGAGCCTATAACTGTTAGCATACGAACATCCCAATATCCCTGACCACTCACCCTTGTTGCTCCAGGGCCACCAAGCTCTCGTTCCAGACCACCCTCAAACTCTCGGGGATAAGCAGGTCGATCGGGATAGTTGAGGTAGATAACTCCGGTAACGCTCAGGAAAACGGCGATAAAAGTCCCGACCATGACAGCACCAGGACCAGCGGTAGTCCAGGTGTACTCCCAGGGAGAAAAGATTCCAAGAACATCGTTATCCTCGTGAATGGGTTCACCAAAGTTTCGTCGCTCCTGAGGATCCCACCAGCCCGCATGAGGGTCACGGAACTGTCGCTTGATTCGGGGAGGGTTGATGTAGCCGCCGTTCTGCGAGATTATCAGCTTCGCTCCTCCTCGTGCCCACCATCACTGACCATTCCGGGGTCCTCGGCCTCGCTCAAGCTGGGAGGCTCGGGATACTTCTGGTCAATGACCTTCTTGTCGGTATACTGATCGGGGAGGAAGGTTCGGCGTTGGATCGTGGGAAGTCGTCGAGCAGCTGTCATGGTGCTGCGCAGGGCCGAGGCCCGCACAATTCGTTGAGGGAGCATCTGACAAGTTAGAGATCAATTGAGACGTATCGGGTTCCTCCTGACAGCATACCTCGGCCGAGTGACAGTGTCGCGGCGACCAATTGCTCTGTGACGTGATGTGATGCTTGTTGAAGCTTTAGCCAATGGAGGCTGTGATGATTCTCAACCGAAAATCAGGCCTCAGGCATCAACAAGCGCGTTTGGGCCATTTTCGGTTAGCTCATTTGGAGGTCCAGGGGCGTGCATCTTCGATTCTTCCCCAGCTCAAAAGTTTTGCTGACGACATTGGATTTTACCACTAAATTCCACACAGTTCGCCCGCAAGGCATCTGAACATGTGCAAAATTTGTATGAATATCCGTTGAAGCGCTACTATTCTGTAGACATTAATTTCGACCCCGCAAATGATAGCTTCGCAGAGAAAACGCCCCCTGCGTCCACTGTCTCCACGTTGCGACTATGCCCGAGATCGCGTCGCCCGCCAACGTGCTGCCCAAGTCGGACCCTGATGCCATCAAGGACGAGAACGCGCCCGTGGCGCATGTCAATGGGGATGACGCGTTGAACGGGATGACTAATGGTCACGATGAGACGAACGGCGATGCATCAGAATCACAGCAAAACGGTCATGTCCATGACGATGAACGACTTGCAAAAAGACGACGCACACGAGAATCGACACCTCCACGTACGCCAAAAAAGATCAAGCCCGAGTCGCCACCATGGAAGAAGATATCTGCCGACGGCCCAACGTCATTCACTGAAAATGGCCGTCGAAAATCGGGCCGCATCAATACATTCCCAATCGAAACAAATACAAAAACTCGAAGCACGAGACGATCTGGCGCAAATTCCAATGCATCCAAGCCAAAGGCAGAAATTCAGTTGACTAATGGCAACTCGCGAAAGATGCCCAACGGCTCACACAAAGCTAGCCCCGCCACCAAAGCTCCCTCGAAGCAAACACCCGCGTCGACTCCAAAATCTTCAAAAAAGCCAGAAACCCGACCTTCCCGTTCCACCCGACGTCGAAGCCCTTCCCCAAAAGCCTCGACCAGATCGAGAAGATCCGCACGATTTAGCGATGTTAGAGACGACATTCAAGAACCGAAAAATGTTACCAATCGATCGCCCCGCATTAAGTTACGAGTCGGACGATCTGGCGATATTCCTCTAGTGCATCCTGATCAAGTCCGAAAGAAACCCAAGATTAGTACGAACTTTGAAGACTTTTGGGCTCGAGCTGGTGACATCCCTGTTGAGGACGGTGGACTCTTGGCATCTGAAGATGGCCCTCCTTATACAGATGAAATGGCTGCTAAGGACGCACGCACCATTCTCCGAATTGAACAAGAAGTTGAACCTGGTGGGCTACTCTCTCAAGAGCGCTGCTCAGTATTCCTCCCGGAAGCAGAGGAAGAGCCGCCCAAGCAATGGGCTCGACAAGACCACATGGTTAAGGCTATGATGAACTTTCGAAAACTCATGCTGGCTGAGCAACAACGGCATCGATTGACCGCGAAAAAGGTGGCCGAGGCCTGTCGAGACGAGTGGCTACGGCGCCAACCAAAGTCAGAAGAAGAGATCGAGGCGGAACAAAGGGCGATATGGATATCTCGATATCGTGTTGTGGTGAAGGCACTTTTTGGTACATGGGAGAATGTTCGTGTTGAAGTCAATCGTCGAAGGTTGGCCGAATGGGAACAAGAAGAGCAGAGGAGAGTCAAGGCAGCTTTGAATGAAGCTGTTAATCTCTCTGAACAGAAATTACAAGCCCGGAGAGCAGGGTTGGATTCCGAGCATCTTTCAGAAGAGGAAGAGGATGGATTCGATGATCTTAGCGATGACATGAGCATGGACGACGACGATGATGACCTTGACTTGGCGTCGGGAGAAGACGGAGATAACGAAGACGACCCCGACAGCGATATAATGTCATCAGATGAGGAAGAGGGTGACGAAGAGGAGGATTTGAAAGATGTCGATGATGAGAACTTGACACAAGAGCAGTTGCGAGCAAAGTATGCCCATATACCAGAACTCGAAAAGCCGGATGCAGAAACACCGATCACCGAGCCTAGCCGCGATGACACTGATGCAGTCGATACCGCCCAAGCAACGGCGGAAGAGAATGCCGACACGAGCGACGAGTCTGTTGATATGGATGATGATATGGGGTCTACCGATATGGATAGTGATAAGGAGGGAGATGATGAATCGGAAGAAGAGTCTGATGAAGATGCTGGAGGTGGTCTCCTGGGACTTCTTTTCGGCAAGTCGGAGCTGAAGAAGATGAACGATGAAGCTGCGACAGAGGAGCCAACAGAGAACGGGGATACTGAGATGGCTGACGCAGAAGAGTCTACGCCAAAGGTCAATGGTGAGGTTCAGGATGAGGGAGCTGCTGTTGAGAAGCCCGAAGCGACAGATATTGAAGGGGCCGCCGATATTGCAAAGAAGACCTCAACACCGACCCCGGAAACCAATGCACCCGACGCTGCGACTAAGGATGTCCCGGTCGATGGAGATACCGTCACTGAGGCCCCGGCGGAGGGCTCCACACCACAAGACACTGAGGTTGTCATGACAGAACCAACAGAGGAACAAGAATCCGCACCAACACTACCCTCGGAAAACCACAGATCAGCATCGGAACAACCAACTAATCCTCCAAGTCGTGCTCATAGTATGTCTCCCCCTCCTACATCAGAAACCAAGCCCTCTGAGCTGGACACGGCTTCCTCTGGGGAGATGATGGTAGTAGACAAAACTGGACCAAGTCGATCTGCTTCGCCACAGCAATCATCAAACCACAAGATTGATGTACCGTTTCTTCTTAGAGGCACACTTCGAGAGTATCAGCGTGATGGACTTGACTGGCTGGCTGGTCTTTACGCCAACAGCACCAATGGCATTCTTGCCGACGAAATGGGTCTTGGCAAGACGATTCAGACCATCGCTCTTCTTGCACATCTAGCATGTCAACACGAGGTATGGGGACCGCATCTTGTTGTAGTCCCTACCAGTGTCATGCTCAATTGGGAAATGGAATTCAAGAAATGGTGCCCCGGCTTTAAAATTTTGGCATACTACGGATCTCAGGAGGAACGAAAACGCAAGCGACAAGGCTGGAACAACGATGATGTGTGGAATGTTTGCATTACCTCATATCAACTTGTCCTTCAAGATCAACAAGTGTTCAAGCGACGTCGGTGGCACTACATGATCCTTGATGAAGCACACAACATCAAGAACTTCAAATCTCAAAGATGGCAGACGCTACTTGGCTTCAACACTCAAGCCAGATTACTGCTCACAGGCACACCTCTTCAGAATAACCTTACAGAACTTTGGTCACTCCTCTTCTTCCTCATGCCGGCTGAGAATGGTGTTGGTGGTTTCGCCGACCTACAAGAGTTTCACGACTGGTTCGCAAAACCTGAATCGCAAATTCTCGAGAGTGGAAGAGAACAGATGGACGATGAGGCACGAGCTATTATCTCAAAGCTACACAAGGTTCTGCGACCCTATTTGCTACGACGATTGAAGGCCGATGTTGAGAAGCAAATGCCCGCCAAGTATGAGCACGTTGAGTTTTGCCGACTCTCAAAACGACAACGTGAGCTCTACGATGGATTTCTCTCGCGTAATGACACCAAGGAAACACTCAACTCTGGGAATTATCTCTCCATCATCAACTGTCTCATGCAGCTGCGAAAAGTCTGCAATCATCCAGATCTCTTCGTTGACCGACCAATCATGACATCCTTCCGAATGAGCAAGTCTGTAGTCTCAGACTATGACTTTATTGAGCAAAGGGTTCAGAAGCTACTTCTTGATCCCAGGCCCATGAAAGACGTCAGCCTCGGCTTTCTCAACCTCATTCCTACACAATCCGAATCCCTCTCCACCACACAAGCCGAACGAATCTCACAACTCAGCTCTCATCGAATATTAATGGACCTCAAAGAGGCTCAAAGGACCCGAGCACATCAAGCAAACGACCACCTAGATCCTTCAACAGTCGCATCGAATATCGCATACTTGGAAAGTGGCGCAAGGTGGGGACGTTTTGAAGAGCTTCAACATTGCGTATATCTCAATGCCCTACGCCGCCAGAAGAAGCCCATTTATGGCAAGAACTTGGTAGAGTTATTAACTATTGGTATCGACAAGAGGCCATACAAGCCTCGACCTAAGGTCCCTCGTATGGTAATGTCTTGGTTTGAAGAGGAATCGAGGCTCATTCAATCGATGATCCCGACCGTCAACCAACGTGCCGACAGCTTCAAGACCACTATTGAGAAGTTCTCATGTGTTACACCGGCCGTTGTCACCAGAGACATGGATCAATTCGTCCTCGGTCGCAAAGGAATTGAGGCATTTACAGATGAGGACC
This sequence comes from Fusarium phyllophilum, assembly GCA_013396025.1. Taxonomy (NCBI): domain Eukaryota; kingdom Fungi; phylum Ascomycota; class Sordariomycetes; order Hypocreales; family Nectriaceae; genus Fusarium; species Fusarium phyllophilum. The sequence goes on along the minus strand of JAAOAQ010000392.1, from coordinate 56,089 downwards.
TCAAACTCTCGAAGCCTGTTCGATGGGCGCCATTCCTACCGAAAGAAGCGCCACCCGATCCTTGGCACGAAGGTCGCATGCGACTCAGCATTCAATTCCCTGACAAGCGACTATTACAATACGACTGCGGAAAGCTCCAAGTTTTGGACAAGCTGCTGCGAAAGCTTCAGACGGGCGGTCATCGTGCCCTCATCTTTACACAGATGACCAAGGTCTTGGACATCCTAGAACAATTCTTGAACATTCACGGCCACAAATATCTTCGTCTGGATGGTGCTACCAAGGTGGAACAGCGACAAATCCTTACCGATCGATTCAACAATGACCCGCGAATTCTATGCTTCATCTTGTCGACTCGCTCAGGTGGTCTCGGCATCAATCTTACAGGTGCAGATACCGTCATCTTTTATGACCAAGACTGGAACCCGGCAATGGACAAGCAATGTCAAGATCGATGCCATCGTATTGGACAAACTCGCGATGTACACATCTACCGTCTAGTCAGTGAACACACAATTGAAGCCAACATTCTTCGCAAAGCTTCACAGAAGCAGATGCTAGATGATGTGGTCATTCAAGAAGGAGAGTTCACCACCGACTACTTCAACAAACTCTCTGTACGGGACGTCCTCAGCGACAAACTCGACACGAAGAGCGAAGGATTGGATGCTGCAGACGCCGCCCTGGATAGAGTCCTCGGCGGCCCTGACACCAATACCGATCAGCGGCGAGTCGGTCGGGCGCTTGAACAAGCAGAAGACAGAGAGGATGTCGCCGCTGCCCGTGTCGCAGAGAAGGAGATCCAAGCAGACGATGCTGACTTTACCGAGAAGCCCAGCAACAACGCTTCCGGCACATCAACAGCACGACAGGGTACCCCCGCCGGAAAGTCCGTTCTCGATGGCGGACTCGACGACCTCGACACACCTCAAGTGGAAGAAGAACCAGAGTACAACGCATGGGGCCACAAAATGCACACCATCGACGACTACATGCTCAGCAACATGGCAGAGCAACTCAAAGACACGAAACTCGAACTGCCCAAGGACAAAAAGAAAGGGAAGAAGAAGGGCAAGGACACACGCAAACGATAATAATAGCCACTCACGAAAAAGAGACATTTTTGTATACTAGTAACATCATCATCATTCGGGCGAAACAAAAACGGCGCGGCGGCATGACAAAACACGGCTTTTTTTCACTTTTTTGCTTGTAGAATTTGGGGCGGTGGTAGAAGGCATTGGAGTTTGTGGAGATGAGGGAGCGCGTGGTATACCTAGACTTGTAAGACTTGATGAGAGAGAATGAGAAAAAAAGATAATTGCTGCTCTGACTCAAACTGTTGCTTGTGATTTGCGACCGATTGCATTAATGCCACTCTTGTCAGATATGAACGAAACAGGGCTGGGCACAGCCACGCTCGGTACAAGAACATATTCAGCTTCTCTTCCAGGCTGACAAGTTATCTACCTACGCTCTGTAATAAGCGAATTTTCTCTAGCGGACCGCTGGGAGCTACCCCGCCTAAGTCTGGCGACCCAGCTCTGCACCTTCGGCTACCCCAAATGGTCTAGATTGGCCGGCATGCAGTGAGCATGTTGTATAAAAGATCAAGCTTTATCGTGACGGCTGATAGTCAGCTTACTTACAATGTCTAAGTGGTAAGTAATTGGGCCGTCCAAGGGACCAAGGCTGAGGAACGGTGTTGCCGAATTGCGGCTGACATGATCGGGATACTACACGAAAATTCATCAAGCTCCATTACCATTGAGGTCCAATGCACCAGACGTTATCACAGCATAAGAAGATGACAGCCCGCGCACATAATTCCACTTGAAGAGCCCCAACCAAGCATAGCTCCCAATATTAAACCATCATGGACCTTAGTGTACCCTCTGCCTACGGGTCATACTCGAACCGGCACGACCCTCATGACGAAGTCGACGAAGTCTACGCCGAGAAGGAATTTCATCCCGCCTCCGATCAACATGTTCTCCTCAGGAGGCGCCATGCGCGGAATAAGCGTCGGGGTGCTTTTGATACCGTCAGACTCTGCCTGCGCATCTTGATCCTTTTACTTGATCTTAGTATTCTGAGTTTACTTATCCATGGAGTTAATACTTGGGATAACTCTGTGGATAGAAACAAGGATGGCTGGAAAACTCAGGTCAACATGTTCTCGACTTGGTTGATGCTAGCAATTGCAGTATTTGCATCTTTTGTCCAAGTAATAGCTATAGCAACCCATCTCAGTCTTGTAAGTTTACAAAAGACCAATTAAAGCCTATTCTAACATTAGTACAGCCCCCATCATTGCGTGACGGCTGGGTACATACTATCGCCGTTCTGGCTAGCTCTGGTACTGTGATTGCAGCCTGGGTCATCGCTACTATTTACTTGATTATCGATAAAGAAGTGCTTCAGAGTAACAGTGACCTATGGTCTTGGTCATGCCAGAACATGTCCCGGCAGAGCTATACCCCCTGGGCAACTCTATGTATAGAAATGGTAAGATAATCTTCCGACTCTTGTGTATTTAATGACTACTGATAATGTTGTAGTCCTATACATTTATAGTCAGCCTGGTTGTTATAGTCTTTGAGATTATTGGCCTATCTTTATACATCATTTCACTGCGAGGGGTATATATTGTTGGAAAGTACAGCAGGGCTAGCACAGTTTATTAGCAGCCAAGTGATTTGTGGGGAGTAATCACGCGGGTGGCTTGGTGGCTGGTGGTGATCTCGCTGCGAAGTGAGGATCAGTTTGAGGGTGTTGATGCGCCTCGCACAGCCACGGTGAGGCAGCAAGACCAACAGAACTTGGTTAGCCTTGGCTGGGGTATAAAGCACCAGGAACCCACTCTATTCTAGAAGGTCTCTGGTGTTCTTTGAGCCAAGAACAGATGACGCTATTCCCACCTTGAAGCGACACATTCCACGCAACATCAATTTACAACCACAGTCCAACATACAACATTCTTCTTCATCTAGCATCAATCTATAAACTCAATCAAAATGTCTTCTTCCAAAGCCACAGACAATCCCACAGAAATGCCCGAAAAGATCCCCGACCTGCCCCCATCATTCCAAGAAACAATGGCCTCATCACCACCCGTCTTCCAAACCCAGTTCGCCTGCATGACCTTTAACATGTTCGACCGCATCCGTCTCATCAACTTCACAGAAGCAGAAGTATCAGGCATAAAAGAAGTCATCGCAGCACGGTGGTCACTTGGTCTTTCACATGTGCAACCCTACGGGGAGTCAATGGAATTCAGGCTCCGCGGGAGACCTTGGTTGCATAGATCTGGTGGGAATGATGACTCGAGGAGGTTGATGCTGAGGATTCTGGAGAAGTTGTTTGATATGGGATGGGTGTTGCAGGGGGCTATGGAGATTACGCTCAAGTCTGAGAGCAAAGGTAAGTTTTTCTGGCTATTTTATATGAACTTGGCTGATGTTTTAGATTCACTTATCTTTCGGAAACAAGATCCTATCCCACCGCCCTGTGACTGGATCTGCATATCCTTCGACAACAGCGATAAACTCAAGATCGTAGACTCACCGCCCAAAGACCTCACAGACGCAATTTTACAAATCTTTGGTCGTGATGTACGACGCAAAGAAATCACATCTGACCGTTTCAAGGTACATCTTGCAAACATGCCATGGAATCCTTCAGGGACGGACACTGTTCAAACGAGGATCATGCTGCTAAAGTTGATTGAGACGCTAGAGAGATGTGGATTCACGATTTATGCTACGATTGGATCGAAGGGCGAGGATGAGGAGGGTGCACAGGATTTGTTGGTTTGTCAGAGGGTGAGGGGTTGGATACCTGGGGCGCCCATATGGCACCGGTAGATTTCGTTATTTGTCCTAGTTCATCTTCTTGACCAGACCACCAGCAACAAGTTCATCTGTTGGAATCCTTCGCTTCTTCTGAGCCTCTAGCCTCTCCCTCATCCAATTCTTTCTGTCCCATTTCTTTCTATTCGAATTGATTGTGACATTGAGCTTACGGCGAATTATGGCCAGGATCTCTTTGATCCTCATGTCTATCCACAAATTAGCTCTGAATCTCATAATACAGTGCATGAATGATTTATTCTAGATGGCTCATTTGACGTGTCTGTACCGCAGCAGTCTGACAGGAGAGATGGCTTACTGGCGGAAGTGACTGGAGGCCGGTCAGGGAGCCAGTCGTCGTCAGGATCTGAGGATATATCATCCTCGAGGGTGAAGAAAGGGGCCGAAGCCAACTCTGCTGCCGTGGGAGGAAGGGGAATAAGAGACACAGGCTGCGGTCTGCCATCAGGCCCGGTGATGGTGAGCGTCGGACCAGGAGCAGCAGCCATTTCGTCTTTGGAATTTGTTTGAGAGATAGAAAGAGAGAGAGAGATTTGACCAAGTAAAAGAAGAGAAAACGGAAGATGGTGATTCTAGAGCATGTGAGATTAGGTAATTCAAAGCACAGCCAGGTAAAACTGGAAGACAGTGACAGCTCTCACAAGATGGAACGTCCCTGAATCACTGCCTCCTCAAACGCGTTATGGTTTTCAATTGGCATCGCTGGCCAGTTTTCTTCACAACCTTATATTCAGATTCCTCAGAGCCAGCTTCAACGTCAGCATCATCGTCTTTCGTCCTCTGCCGTCTTGAGTTCTCTGACTTATTCAAATTTCTCCTTTTTAACGAACATATCCCAAAGACGAGATGGATTCTGCCCCCAACATTTTGGCCACTGGTCGACCGAAACCCACAGCCGCCGGTAAGTCTAGTGCGTTAAGTGAGGTATTCGGAGCTAATGTGTATATAGGTTTACTAGCAATGTCTATCAGAGCAATCCTGGATAACATCCGTCGTACTGTCAAAGTGAATAGGAGGAGACGGAGGAGGAGGAGGAGGTAGCTTATAGCAGCCTCCTCGACTCTCCGTCCAAAATAAAGGCTGTCTGAGGCCATGTCAATAGACGCACTTGCAAGCTGCTGAAGGTATTATAAGTCTCGTAACTCGGTGTACTTATGAGCTTTTACTAATCAGTTAATAGAAAGCCATTACCGAAGCAGAGAGGAGGTAAACGACGACGAAGAAGAAGACGAGGATTCGGAGCCGCCTACCGAGAGACGCCGCATGATGAAACCGACGGCTCGCACAATGATAGAGACCAGCGAGGATGATATATCCTCAGCTGCTGCGGTTTGGCCTCTCCCCACACCGAATCACCACCGGCGGTAAGTTTTCTTTCTTAGGTTCTGCAATGGAATGATGAGGTACTGGAAACTAATTTGTATATAAGAATCAAAACAATATCTATCAAAGAAATCTTGGTGAGTATTCGCCGAAAGGCTGAAGCCGCCTGTTAGATGAAGATCCAGGAGAAGGAGGATGTTGCTCACAGCAGCCTCCCGGACCTCTCTCGCCGCTTAGAAGACGCGAAGAGTCCCAACGCCAACTCCCTAAATCTTATGATGATGGCTTGATGAGTTTAGATCAACTTATATAAGTTTATACCAGCTTATATGAGTTAAGACTGATTCAGATGAGTCTAGACCAGCTCATCTCAAATAAAACACATCAGGCTCTGGCTTCGCTGCGAAGAACGCCGAGTAATTGATCTTGCCAACACCAACCCTCTCAGATACTCCATCCCTCGCCTCTCTAAGCAACAGTACATTACAAACATCCAACACACTGGCAGTTCCAAACCGACCCATATCCCATCGCGGATCGCCTGTCTCATTAACCTTCTCGGTGCTTGGCTTCACGCTCTCATCTGGCGCCTCAGGCAAGCGTCTGCGCTGTAGCCACTCCTCTTGAAGATTCTCGTACTGCATTCTCATTGGATCACCATCCCAGTACATATCCCAACCAATAGGCGGAGGTGCAACGTATGGAAGGCTGTCGCGAGATATGGCCACGAGGGTGTACTTCACTGGAGAACTCTGGGCTTCTTCGGCTGTTGAAGGGATGTTGAGCTGTTCAAGAGAGACGTTGAGAGTCAAGCTTCCTGCGCGATAGCCTTGATGGTAGAGGATATGTTGCCACGGTCGACGGTTGTTGGCTGATCGATCTTCATCGTTGACTCCTATCTGGATAAAATTATCCTGTATAGGCGACGCCAAATACGACCCAGATGGTTTCTCACATAGTCGAACTGATACGGCCTTGGCATGAAAGTACAAAGTATCTTCGAAAGGCAACTCCACGATAGGCTCGTCAGGAAGATTAATCGGAAACTCAAATTTCATGCCCGGATACGCCTCATGCACGAAAAGATGCTGATTTCGGTCTTCATTGTGCTCAACCGTCCATCCATGCTCGTAGCAGTCAATATGCAAAAGCGACCAAAGATCAGTCTTGTGCAACAAAAGGCGTGAAGTCTCAGCCTGTCGTCTCCTCTCTTCGATTTCTTCCTGCGTTCTCTCCACTTGTACAAAAGTCTCCATGAATTCGTCAACTGTAGCTGATTTCAGCCACATTATCATGCTCACTGGCGCGTAGCACACGGCGTTGTGAAAACCTCTGCCGCGGTATGTGACGTGCCCTTGCCAAGCCGCCCATGACCAACTAGGAAACAAAATCTTTCCATCTGGTGAGCGTCGTCGAGAAAGGGGTTCTTTGGGGTACCATAGGAGAGATCGCGTGAGAGCAAATTCAGGCATGGCGTGCCAGAACTTGGTATTTGTGCCGCGTCGGATAAGGTCTGCAATACCGATAAAGGCATTCACGGCGTCGGACTGCCACGTCATGTTTCTCTTTGTATAAGCATCAACAGCATGAGCGTACGCTTCCCAGAGTGTATAACCCTTTATAAGAGGTGCATCAATTGTATCGGAGCTTGGGATGGCTTTAGATTTGTACAGTGGAGCACCATCCTCTGAAGCTTCGCCAGTAGTTGGATCTTCGCCGACAAAAATCGTCATGTCGTCTTCTGTTGCGAAAGCCTTGTTGATATACGCGGCCTGAGTTGGATCCGACCATATACGCATCCACAAGTTGTGGATTCGAGATGTTAGCTGGAGATGGTCGTTAAAAGGCGTGATGGTGTATGAAATGGGGTCAGGGACAGGAATGGTGTCTTCGAAGCTAGCTCCATGGGGACAGACAAAGCACATCTGAGAGTCGGTGAAGTAGACTGATCGTCTTGAGAGGACTCGTTCTTGGAAAGTCCACGCCCTGGTGTTCCATAGTTTATCCTCGATGTCGAAATACTTCTGCCTGGCGTCTTGAAATGCAACGGCAAGAGTGAGTCCCTGGAGCTTTTCGATGCTTTGCTCCTTTGATCGAGGGACTCCAACGCCTGGTAGTCCATCGGTGGGGTTGACGTTGGAAGAAGCCATGATTGAAAGCATAGCATTGGCGTAGATAGGCCCCATGTTTGTAATAATCTTAGCTTTATCGTCCTTATCATCTTGCGTGATGCCTAAAGCATCAATCCAGATGTATCGGATATCGAGCTCTTTTGTAAACTTGATAGCATCAATAATAGTCTGCGGAAGTCCGAGTTCGATGTTCCTTAAGGCTCCTGGCTTGCTGAGTTGGTCTCTTGTTTTGGTAGTGTACTGTGTCTGACTACCAGTTCCCCAGACATAAGAAAGGCAGATGTAGTCGCATGGCGTGTCGACCTCCTTCACACAGTTGTCAACCGTGTCGATGACTCGCAATGTGCTCATGAGAGGTTTGAGATACTCAGTAGAGTCAGTTTCTGTTGATTTATGGCCCTTGTTGCATGTCTGAAGCCACTCTCGAAGGCGAGATAAATCTGCACAGCCCTTTTTGACCACAAGACCCTGAAGAGGTCTTGCTTGATTCCCCTCATTCTGCACTGGATGTATCACCAGTCTTGATACTTTTGAACGATCAAGATCTGAGAATTCAACTTCCAGCCTCAGAGGACACTCCGGCCTGTCGTCCAAAGTGCTGATACTCAACTGCATCCCCGGCCAATCATCAGGATGAACATCCGCGAGTATTCCATCCTGAATAACCCTCTTTCGGATGAGTCTGCAGAAAGAACAATGGCTGTTCTCATCCATGACCTTGGGAATGCCGTAAACTGAGATGCGGGACTGTCCAGGTAGTTGATTTCCCGGTAAGCCTCGTTGAGATAGAAGGACTTTAAAATCAATGTGCCGACACATATCGCACAGATATTCAGGATCCGTCTCTTCAAGGACAAGCGGATCAGGTATAAACCACTCCTCATCACGCCCATCCGAGTCCTGAAATAACCCCCATCTTTTAATAAACTGATGATGCTTATACTCATCAAACCTGGCTGTCTCCTCGTCCTTCACTTTCTCATCCGAATGATCTCCAGATTCTTCTTCAACTGAAGAAATGTGAATGCTGATTCGACTGAGCTCCTCATCCGTCATACCATCAACATCTGGCTTCTTCTCCTCTATAGCCTTATCAACAGTCTCCAGACTTTGCCTTCCCCTTTTTTCGCCGAGGCTCTCCCAGTCGCGGACCATAGCCGCGGTCTCTGGGGATTGATCCAAGGACTTTCCATCTTTTTCTTCTAGGGCTTTTCTGAGGGCTGTTCTTGTGGTGTGATCGCGGATGTTTTTGGAGACAACTGATTTCAGATTCGGGGCCATTGTGAATGGCTTTTCTAGCGTGTATACTTTGAATTGAACTGAGATAGAAAATGGAATTTAAAGAGAATCAAGGGCTTTAGCTCGTCTTATATCTGTTGAGTTCCGTAGGGCTTCTTGCTGCGGATTGTGATCCTTGCATTTCGGGCCGCTTATCTTACTGCGCCACGGACACGGACACGGACTTGGGACTACACTAAGGCTTTATGCTACGCAAGACAGCAGTTGAATATTGGTGCTATAGAAATGAATTTGTCCAGCGCCAGAGGCTAATATGTGCCAGGTCCCATTATTGACGGCCAATCTACTATAATAACCGACTCAATCTATGCCTGAGACTTGTAAGATAAAACAGCAGTAAATCACAAGAAGCTTGAGTAGGCAAAGGTGGAAGTTTTGGTAATAAGGTTAGTAGACTAGGATAAACAATTAAGTTTGAACTTCCTACCACCCATTAGCTCTCTTGAGCCCAGGCTTAGGAGCGGTCTCCCACCATGCATATGTGATCCTTTACATGGACATATCTTGATGGTTTCTCATGGTGTGAGGCCGAACTGATAAATGAGTCAGATGTGAGGCCGGCGAGCTTAAATTTGACGAGTGGTTGAGAGCCATCGTTTGAGAGTTGACTTCTTATCAGCGAATTTAGTTACAACTCGACAAATACCCCCCCTTTCCATTGACTCTTTATTTTACTTGATAGAACGAGTCTCTAAATAACTGCAGTCTATTCTTTACTAATGACTCTTCAACATTTGCATCCACAAGTAATATATATATATGTAGGCTTGCTCAGTAAGGTAGACCGATATAGCCAAATGATCTGTGAACGACGATTTGAGTTCCAACAGCATACAAACTTCACCAACGGGGGCCCATGACCCAAAATTAGGGATACTAACTTTCAAATGAATTCATCTAGATGTCACAAGGGAGTCTAGAAATATCCCTCTCAAAGACCACTTTATAAATATGACGGCACTCCCAATAGTCATGTCTCAAACTTGCTCCTCAAGTCTTTAACAATCTCATACAGCCAGCTTCCCGCCAGCCTCACCTTCAACCAGCAACCATGTGTGTAAATACAATGACACATTTCACCTGCATATGGTGTAAGCAGCTCTATGACTCACGCATGGAACAGGTCATATGTCACCGTGCCCACGATACTTTTGGCGCCTGCGGAAGGATGTCGGGTGCGAACAAATCCGTTCATCACCTATTTTGTCCGACTTGTCCGTCAGAGAAGTACAAGAAAGCATCGTACCGCGATCCAAAATGGAGTTGGGAGTATGAGAAACGTAGATTCTGACGGGATGGAGACCTGCTTTCTACTACGTTAGCCCTCCTTCTCTCTCATATCGTCTCCATATGATGCAATAAGGGTCCCATCCTCAAGTTGTCGAGATGCTTTCAAATTCTTTGTTCTCCGATCTGGAAAAAAGGAGAACTAGGGAAGCTAACTCGAGCAATCTTTATCTATGAATTGCTTCATCTTCACACTTGTCCAAGGGCCAAGTGAGACATATCAAAGATCTGCATGGAGCTGATGCTCACACCCCAGAACTCCATGACGATACATCATCCAAAATCTTCTATCAGCTGTCACAAAATCAACATGAAAACCTGCTACGAAGTGGAATTACCAAACTTTAAACCTGCAGATGCCTAGCTGGAAGGCATTCAAACCAGCAGGTCAAAGATATGACCTGAGAAACGGATGGAGTTATAGTTCAGGGAGCACTGCCACATTCTTCAAATTCGATGGAGTGCAGATATGAGATTTTGCGGCATATAAACAGACCTTGTTCTGCGAGGGGCCGAGAAACATATAATTCATCAGCCCTTTGCCTGTCTGTGATGCTGAATAAAAAGGACATGAAGACCATATTACTGAATAATGGGCATTCCGGTACCCAGCGGCAGTATTAACAACAGGAGGAGTCTGAAGGCTATATATGTTTGTCTATCAAGCTTGTTGGGGATTCCTTGGAGAGAAGCTATGAGAAATTTCCTTGGATCTTATCGAAGAAGAGCATGTCGATATATGCAAGCTGATCCCGACTTTTAAAGACTTCTTTCAGTTGCACGCGACATACTCACGCTTACTAAACTACACTTTGCATTTACTCAATGATAAGGTTTATCCTGGACTTGAGAATACTCAATTGTTGTATCTGTGCTAACTCTCCTGGGGCAACTGTGTGGGCATTTGGTATGCTACCTGAACTGTGTTTATGAGAGTATTACTTTGAGTAGTAGGCCTGATATTCGATGATTGCATTGCCGTCCTACTCGCTTGCTTAACATTAGAGGATCTCGAGAGCTTGAAGTGAAATAATCAAGTTCCTGGACACAACTCCAGCGTGAACATCTGTGTGAATATATGGACCTCTGAACGAATGCTTAGAACATATTGATTTCAAGTAAATTCTTGAAAAAGGATTCTTTACATATATCGGCAAGAATTTCAGATAGTAACGTTAGACTGGGGTGATTGGTCGAAGTAGACTATGCGTACTATTCAAGTCATTAATAATACAGTTCCCAGATCTGACGTCACATTATTGCATGAGGAACGACAATACATGTCAACCACAAGGCGTAGAGTAACAATAAAACATCACACATTATCATGGCTTGAACTTCTCACCATCAATTTGAACATCATCTCACTTCAATACAATCATGTCACTCAAAACAGTCAAAACAAGAACCCTTGAAGTCGGATACTACGACCACGGCCCCTCATCAGGTTGGCCGGTACTTCTATATCACGGCTTCCCATACGGCATCCACGCATATGACGAGGTTGTTCCAAAACTCGTCTCCAACGGTGCAAGAGTCATCGTTCCCTATGTCCGTGGTTATGGCCCAACTCGCTTCCTGTCGGAATCAACCATGAGAAGTGGTCAGCAAGCAGCTCTTGGCTCAGATGTCATCGAACTCACGGACGCTTTGAACATCGAAAAAGCAGTTCTCGGTGGCTTTGACTGGGGTGGGATGTCCGTATGCGTTGCAGCTGCACTCTGGCCCGAGCGTGTCATTGGACTCGTTTCATATGCGGGTTACGACATTGCCGATCTTTCAAGTTACCAAAAGCCTTTTGCGCCGAGTTTGGAATGTGTTTGTTGGTATCAGCATTTATTCCAGCAGGAACGGGGAGTGGCATGTCTTACAGAGAGCCGGCGAGATCTATGTCGAATTCTGTGGAAGCAGTGGCCCCCTTCTTTCAAATTCTCAGAAGACTTTTACAACCGAACTGCAGATGCTTTTGATAATCCTGATTTTGTCGATGTTGTTATTCACGCTTACAGATTCTGTTTTGGTAACGCAAAAGGCGATGCGGCTTTGCAGGATTTGGAGGATGCTCTAGCTGCTCAGCCTAGGATAAGTGTTCCAGCCATCACTTTGGATGGCCTGCAGGATCCCTTGAAGCCAGAGGGTACTGCTGCGCATGCTGAGCACTTTTCTGGTCATTATGAGAGGAGAGAAGTTGATGTTGGGTATGCGTTTCCTATAGAAGCTCCGGATGAGTTCGCAGATGCCATCTTGACGATTCACAAGTGGGAGAGCGGCTAGAGCTTGATCGAATATAACCAAGTTTACAATATCTAACCAATTGCTACAGCATAAAGCTGATATAATGGAAACCAGAAAGATGACTCATTTGCCCGCCATCACGGGTTGATTGAATATAACGAAGCTTCTGTGACTCATCACTTGATTCAGTCGAATAAGGTCAATGGAATTGTCATAGGTTTCACAACATCGAATAACAAGCCACATAGCGAGCAAATTTCAGCCTGGCCCTGCATAGATCAGTCGCGCCCCGCATTTGGAGCTGAGCTTCGTTGCAGCATAGGCACTCTTATTTCCTCTGCCTGGAGTGTGTCTTTGAGACTGCTGTTTTCGCATCGCGCACCTTACTTCCATATCCCTTCTGCCTCAGACTGGACCTCCTTCGTCAAGGGTCTCTCGTTGGAAAGACTGCAAGATGCCGGGATCATTTCGTCGTACTGCTGCACTTCAAGCCTTGCTTTCCGATGAGCTCCCGACAAGTCCGGCAAAATCGTCCACGCCAGCACCAGAATGCAGACGTGCACCATCTTCAACAGGATCCGAACACAGAGACGACAAGCATGACTCTATTGACGGGTCAAAAGCCATATCTATTCATGCCGCGTTATCGACTCTTTTCAACAGCGAGAAGTTCTCAGACATGACCATCATCTGCGGAGAGCGTCAATTCAAAACCCACCGCGCTGTTGTATGCACGCAGTCCCCTTTCTTTGATAAAGCAATGAGCGGCAACTTCATGGTACGTTTCCAAAAACCCGATGATGACTCACGAACGGTCAGACTTATCAATTTTTAGGAATCTAAGTCACGATCTGTTGAGCTGCCGGAAGATGATCCTGATGTCGTGGAGAGATTTCTTGAGTTCTTGTACACTGGCACCTACACAGACAGCGTCAACTCTACGTGGGGAAAGCCATCTAAAGCGGCCCTTCTTGATCCAAAGACTGTTCTTCAGAGCCTTCAGCAGCCTGCGTGCGGCAATCAAGAAAACGGCATATCGTCTTCCATGGAAGGACCTGAAGAATCCGACGACGACGACGAGCCAGATGAAGAGTACAATGAGTACGACGAGTACTCATATACCTCTTCAGGCAATGGCGATATAGAGGGGGATGAAGAGTACAGATCCGCAAAAGTGGGTGAAGCGTTGGCAACCGGCCACACCGGTCAGCCAGAAGGGTTAAAACGACTCGCTCGACTACGCAACGACATGACACTACCTCTCCGGCTTTACGTCTTGGCAGACAAGTACGATGTGCCCGCCCTTCGACTCCTAGCGCGTGACCGATTTTACCGCGCCGTGGAGCTCGTTTGGGAAGAGGCCGAGTGCTTTCCTGACGTGGTCGATGAGCTGTATCAGACCACGCCGCCGACGGACACTGCGATGAGGGAGATTGTATGCAGACTTGTGGCGGCTGCGATCCATGTGCCTAGGGTCAGGGATAAGATGAGGAGTGTTATGATGAAGCATGGGGATTTTGCTGTTGGGGTCATGGAGTATTCCATCCATCTGCACACGCTTTTCGTCTGAGATAGGGGAGGGATGAAAACTTAGAACCTCTTTTCTAAGTGATGAATAAAAATAGGAAAGTTTAGCATATCTTTGCAAACCTTTAGACTACCTGTTAGAAGTCCTTAGACCAGTTTATTTTGTTATCTTGATTTATGTCAGAAGTCTTCTTGCTCCCTGTGCCGATGGCAGGACACTGACAAGGGTATTGAAAATAATTACTCGAGGCGGCCGAAAAGTCTATTGCGTCCATGATCAGTTATTGTCCTTATCTTTTTCGAGTAATTCTATCCTGCAGTCGAGACTCGAAATAACTGATATCGTGAGCTGGGCACCGGCTAATGTTGCTTGTTGCTCGGCTGCAAAGCTGAAAGCTCGGCCATTACCCAAATTTGACAAATATACGTGGCAAGGCCACCATTTCGACTGTGACATCCGTTACCGGGCGAGGCTATGCATGTGAATCCTTCGGTCAGGTATCCATTTTGAACAAATCACAATACCAGATTTGCGTATTTATTGGGGGATTTACGTATAGCGTGTACTAACAAGCACCTGACCAAGCTTGTCTCCAGCTCGGCTGCGAGCGAAGCTTTTAAGGATGACGATCCATGTCTATCTAGGACTCAATGATAAGCATACATAAAGAAGATGCCAAGAATAGCAGGATTATGAACCCTTTCGTGTCAGAACAGGAGGCTTGTGATGACATTTTGGCCCGACTCCGTCCAGCTCAGCCCCAAAAGAAAGAGTCAGCCCCACTAACCACACGCGGCAAACACGGCAGCCAAACATCAACGGCCATATGTAACAGCGAGGCAGACCCAAAGAGGAAGTGCCCGATTTTAGTGGTCGCGTGTATGTATTACGCGGTGGCCTTGTAATTTTCTCCCCTGACGTTGAAGATCTGTCGTCATTTTTAGTTGATCAGCAACCTGCGCCTTGTAGCAGTCGCAGTTCTAAAACAGTTCTGGAACCGGTTCTCGCATCGCCGCGGGCTGCGACATACTTTCTTCTTTCCTTCGGTAAGAAATAAGATGTAAAAAACAAGCATTAATTAATTACTGCGCCTCAAAGCGTCCGTCAGCGACCGGAAAGTATCTCATGCTGAATATGTACAGGGCTTAATGGGGCGATAGACATTGTGAGATGGCGCTGGCGGTGGCTCAGATTTGTTTCATTTCTGGCCAGTCAAGTGTTTTGCGTTTTGGGCTCTTCAACGTGGCTTGCTTCCAGACTCAGGGGGGGCTGCTTACTTGTCTTAAAATTATGTTGTAGGTAATAAATTACATGAGCAAAAAAGTCTGCGCGCCGTCAGCACCAATGCAATGTTCCCCTGATATACTCCGTACATAATATCTCCTAAACGAGTTTTTGCGGCCGTGCTGAGAAGGAATGTTTCATCGTGGTACGTCGACTTGGGGGCCGCGGGTGGAGTTCTCTCTAGCACTTGGACTTTTTAACTCGGGGATTTGCGTTTTGGTGCAATCTCGATGCCAATGCTTGGTATTGCAAATTAACAAGGTTATAACCTTGGAACGAACAATCTTGGCTGACATTTACAATTACTTGTCACTCAATATGTCAGGAATTTTAGAGAGTCATTCATTGTCTTTTTGGCGCTGCCATTGTTTTACGGAGATCGACGAAGCGGGAAATGCCTTGAAGGATTCGAGCAGTGCTAACTTCGGTTACGGCACCAGCCCTAGCAGTTGACTCTGACGAATCACAGCGCCTTCCACTCAGATGATCTGTCTCGAATTAGCGTGCTAGCGTCGAGCATGCCGTGTTCACAGCGCCAGGGGGTCTCAGGGCGCAATGTACCTTTAATATGAGCCTCTCACCGACAAGATACTCGAGCGACTCGATAAGATTAGGTGCTCCACAGCCCGGGTTTATAGTGGGAAGAGAGCTGCAGCTACCTTGTCATGACTGCCCGTGGACCGGAGTGTCTTGTGCTTGTCTTCCCTCCTTGGCTCGCTCTGCTCTGTCTGCCTTGTCGCTTGTGCACTTTCAACCCTTTCAACGTCCTGCTTTTTCTGTCTGTTCCTTTTGTGTGGCATCCTTCTTGATCGTCCGTCTGTCCTTCCTTCGTCAGTTCTCTTTTGGTATATTGTTCCACCACGGCCCACTTCTGTCTCTCCCTTAACCCTGGCTTGACATTTCTATCCGAAAACCTCGTTTCTTCTTGTCCCCTGATACATTCCTCTCTCTTTCTTCACTATACATACATTTCCTTCCTGCTCATGACATATGCCTTCACATATTGCTCTCCCTGGCGCTGCGCGTCCTCGCCCTAGATTTCGTGTCAACGGTTCAAATTGGAGATGGGTCAAGAAGGGTTCGACTTTGTTATTTGCCTTACTTGCTTTTGCATTCACATTTTACTACTTAGTATGTTTCCTCTCCTTGATTGAAGCTCAAACTGACCATCAGATCCATAATGATAGTATTTGGAGACCAACGGGTCCGATATTACAAGAAACCTTAGTCACCCCAGCCAACATCTCCTCAGGAGAAAGAAAGTTTGTCATCGTTTTACCCGTCGACGATTCGAGTCCCGATCTCTGCAAGGTTGTCAGCAGCGCCGTGGCGTTGGGGTATCCCGCGCCTGTAATTGTCAATTGGAAGAAAGATTTCCACACCGAGGCCGACGGTATTGGACCTTCGCAGCTGGGAAAAATTACGGGTACACTCAATTACCTACAATGGGCAACAGGGGATGAAGTTTCGACGGAGGAGAAGCTGGGAGAGGATGATCTCGTGCTCATGCTGGACGCACACGACATTTGGCTACAACTACCTCCGAGCGTCATGATGCACCGATACTACAGCAGCAACGAGCGAGCGAACCGAAGAATTGCAGAGGAATATGGCTTCTTTGACAAGGAATTAATGCAGCAGACCATCATTGCCGCCGCGCAAAAAGGCTGCATCGCCCCACGCGACAAAATCTCGAACCTCTACTGCAACGACGTCCCCGACAGCACCCTCCCCGAGAACGTCTTCGGTTTTTTCACCGACTACACTGTATCGCGATACAAATACATTCGCCCCAAGTATGTCAACAGTGGCAGTTTCATGGGTCCCGCAGGCGACATGCGACGATACTTCCAACGTGTCAAAGATCGCATGGACCAAGATCTCCTTGAGGTCAGGTCTACCGAGGACCTCGCTGGCGACCAGGGTATTTTTGCCGAGATTTTTGGCGAGCAGGAACTTTGGCGCCGACAGATCAAGCAGGATGACTTTGCTGGCGACAACCCTGGAAAAGAGGCAGCACTTTCTGCTCGAAACGAGTTTGAGTATCACGTCGGCTTGGATTACACACAAGAACTTTTCTACCCGACTTGCTACTCTGACTACAGCGGTGCTTTCGTGTCACTTGACGACCCCTCTACGATTGCCAAGGAGTCGAGCCAAGCTGGTGTTTCGCCCCCTCGCGTAGGTGGTGTGCCAAGCGACATTTCCAAGGCTGAAGCTCCATTTGCTCAATTGGATGACCACGAAGGCAGTTGGGGTGACGTTTCGCTGTATGTGGACTTTTGGACGACGTCTGTTCCCGTCGCGATACATCACAACGCCTGGAGGGATGGATTAAAGGCCCGTCGATCGACATGGTGGGATAAGACGTGGTACTTTCCCCAGCTGCGAAACCTCCTCGAGGCGCACATGACAGCAAACACAACAACACCATTAGCGAGCATTACCGCCGACGATGGCGATCTGGAGGTATGGTCATACGGCGCAAAGGCCAAAGGTAGCGCGTCGCTACTGTTTGGTAAAAACAAGGACACAAAGGCTTGGGAATTGAGGTCGACAGATTGGGATACGATCTGTAAAGCCAGTAATGAAGCGGAGACGGAGTCGCACTGGTACGATGAGGTATTCAGGGATGGAAAGGGATTACTATAGAGGTCGCTCATGCTCATTTGGTTAAGGAGTTCATTCATAGCGTGTGTTTTTTGAACCATTCATGACAGATACCAATTCATTAGACCATTGTTTGTCGTCAATTATGTTTGTGCCTTGTGCGACTTTGAGGCTTTTGACAATCGAGATTTGTGATACATGGCCAAGAAATCTGCGTTGCAACCCCAACGTCTGCCAAGATCCATTCTTGGCTGACGTCGGGGGGGATGTCCGCACTAGGCAGGGATCGGCTGTACCTGCATGCTTCTAGACTTCAAGGCCAGAGAGTTTTTCTGGCTGCCGGTCTTGGCGATGGGCTACGCCGTCGGGATCTACGCGGCGCCATCGGCAGTGGTTGGTATGGATAAGAGAGTTTGGATATGAATCAGTGGTAGTAAAGGGAGGTAGATATGAGAGTTGGAGTTTGTCGCCACGGAGCGGGAGGGAATGTGGTGAGGGTCTGGATTGTTTGTCGGGCGGGACGGATCGAGTGAGTGAGGCATTTGAGTTGGGTGTAGGGTGGGTGAGGTGGTGATAAGATTTGAGATGAGATGCTGTGGCTTGATGAAATTGCCAGCAAGTCTCACTGGGCGAGGCAACTGTTCGATATGTTGACTCGCACTGTTGACCAATTGTTTGATCCTTTGAGAGTTGATTGTAATCAGTGACTGGTTGAAGTAATTATTGCTTCAGTAGTCCTTCTTTCATATCTTGTTCAGCTATCATGAGCATGAATTTACGTTTTCTCTTTTTATCCTCCCTACCCTCTCTCTTGTCATATGTAAACACCTTAGAAGCCAGCTATAATCCTGTATTATAAATATAAAAGTCTTCTCATACCAAAGCCTAGCTAACAGCATCTCACGAAGCATGACTATGCTTAAGTCTTAGCGGCAGAGGTTACCTTTATCTTCAGATGCAAAGCAAACCTCATTAGGCACTATAAATCCAGAAACGTGTAAGATGATATTATATTGATCAATTTCGCAGTCTATATAGTAAATTGGATGAAGAAGAATCTTCTTCTTTTCAGCCATCGTTTTCGTTGTTTATACTCACAAATGAGATATCCATATTGTTGGCACAACTCAGAGGTTGAAGTATGCTGTAATGGACATTTTGGAGGCAAATTCTGAAACGCTCCTCGATTACCTGAAATATTTGCTTTGATCCTCTGTTACTGCGAGCATTTACGAGTGGTCATATATCCCTTATCCTAGATGCTCATTGATCCAGTAGAGAGAATATTGATTGGTTTAACCTGCACCAAGTAACCCCCCAAGCCCCACTTCACGCATACTCCGAACTCAAGTCAAACTCATCTCACTTCTACTCCTCCCTTGTTCTCTTTTCATTTCTTCTTCATACAAACTCAAATAACTCACCAAGAAAACAACACCATCGTTTTAGCACTCAGAAGAAGTAAGCTCCAGCTCACACCATCTCATAAAAGCAGCCTAGCCATGACAACCTCACACTACCAAACCGAAACGTTCACATCTGAAAACTTCGTTGAGAGCGCTGGGACAATCCTCTTCCACCTCTCGACATCCCAAATATGCATCATGCACGATATAAAGCGCAACGAATACATCCTCCCCAAAGGACGTCGCAACATAGGCGAGTCACGCCGCGACACTGCAATCCGGGAAACAACGGAGGAAACAGGAATACCCTGTCGCTTACTACCCATCAACATAAAATCTCGCCTCTGCCCCTCTGATGAGAGAGACATCCCTGATGAAGTGCGTGTTTTCAAAAGCGTTTGTGAACCAATTTCAGTTCAGATGAGAAGGATTGGTGAGGGTGAGATGAAGTTGATTTGGTGGTATATCGCTGCTGTTGATGAGAATAAAACTGCGGGGAAGTGTGAGGATGAGTTTGAGGTTGAGTGGTATGAGTATGAAGAGGTTTTGAAGAAGTTGACTTTTCAGAATGATCGGGAGTTGGTTTCCAAGGCTATTGAACTAGTCCAGTCTTGTAACCCGTGAAGGCAGGTAAATGAGTCATCTTTATATTTTGTTTCTATCAGCATGTATGCTATGGTGATTGTAGACGTTATGGTGTACTATCTCAGCTGTAAGCTAGATGTCTTATTTGTAGTTTTATCAGCACGGTCCACACCCAATAGATTTTAGACCTTGTCCAAATGACTCTCCTCGAAGGCTATGATACGCATAAAGTATTAGCCCTTGCTAGAGTAATCATTCCAACAAAAACCTTGCGAAGTTCTAGAAATACCATTCCTAGAAACTGTGAAACCTCGGACTATCTTTTGAAAAAGCTCAAACCAAGTGTCAAAACCAAGTTATGATATCCTGCCTCAATGCCTCGCTAGGCCCTCCGTCATCTAGACTCGTTGCCTGGGCTCCAGCATGTACTTCGCAACACCCTCCTCAAGAAACACCTGCTCCCCCTTAACAACCATCATCCTCTCCTTCATCCGATCCCCTTCCTTCTTCACACAAATCAACTTGCACAGCGCCCTCCACAACGGAGTATTAACCTCTTGCGTAGATCCATACACGTCCAGCACAACGTCCTCGAACTCCTTGGTAGCCTCCCAGTCGGTCCATGTCTTATTGACCCAGCGGTTCTTGGCAGCCGTGTAGAAGCGGTCTTGGCTGAGGAGCTGAAGGGCGGGGATGTTATATGTCTGCGCCATGATGAAGAGATGCATGGCGAGGATGATTTCGTGCGGTGAGCTTGAGAGTGACTGGGCTGTGGGTGCCGTGGCGGGTGTAGTTGACAATAACCTATTTGATCGTCTCACGGGGCGCTCTGGCACACTGTCCTTTGCAGTGTCTTTTTCGATAGGGCAACGTGGATAAATGGCAAGTCTGTCTTGAATCTCCTTCGCTCTCTCAGCCTCACCCGGTGCCGCGGGCTTTTGAGCAGTGTATGTTCCAGTGTAGAGAAACTCCAGTAAATGCTGAAAGACTTCGGGGTCTTCATCTAGAGTCACACTCCTAATGGTGCGCTTCTGCGAAAAGTCAGTGAGAGCATGCAATAAATAACAGATGGCGTACCTTAGGCGGGGTTGTGAAAGCCTCCCCAAACCATTCGCACTTCGTACAGACGATAGCACGATGAACCTTGAACTCTCGACCGCGGCAGACGATCGATATGTCAGAGTAGGCGCCATCAAAGAGAAGCTTGTAGGAAGAAGCGCGTATAGAGGAAGCGCAGAGATCATCCACGGCGTATCGCTCTTCAGTCTCCATTTCTTTGAAATTATCGCTGATATGAGTCTGAGGCGTGAAGTATAACGCGGGATCAATGTCTGACAAAGGAATATCGTCCTGAGCCATGTTGAAAAGATGAGCGAGTTAGTGATGAGATGTTTGTTTGTTGTGAGATGAAGAGGAGGCAGAGGTTTGCAGCAAACGACAAAATTGATTGAAGGATGTGAGAAGAGTGATTATTCACAGAAGCGGCTACCCGCAGCAAATCACGGAAGGCGAATGCAGTAGATGCAGGCAAACGATAAGGATGCCACTGCCCGTCACTTTTCAGTTTGTCACTGCGACTAATCCCGTGAATAGTCACAAAACCTTGAGATTTCCATGTTTGTGATCCTTCCTGACTTATTGACTTTGGAGCTGTAAGGTTAAGCTTTACGCTTTTAACACATAACGAGGACACAATATTCTTTTTGGCAATATAAGCTTCTACCCCAAAAGCTTTCACTACTGAGTTGTTGACATGATCAGTGTTGTTATGTGCTTCATTATCGAGGTTAGCGCCATATAAATTGTGTGTTGCGCAAGATTATGCCAAACAGCACATGAGGTTGTTTGCAGCAGCCGCTTGCGCTGGCAGCCACTCACACCAATGTACAAACGCATAAGCAGTAGAGTGAGAATTGACCGGGACCACAGAAAGCCAGACCATCGTCGGTAACACAAACACGCATCCAAGCCCGGCATCTTACGTCGACGCAAAAAATATTGCCTGTCGAGCATAAGTATTCACACCCTCATCCGCCAAATCCTCATCATCAACCCGATCAAACCTCCACTTCTCAGGCAACATATTCATAAGCATCTCCGCCGCCCCAATGCTCCACCTCTCCCAAAACGCCTGTATATTTGTAGTCAAACAACAAGTAACGTAAAAGCCAATACCCGCCAGGACAATCGCAATGAAGCAAGGTGCCAGCACTGCCGGCTCGGGCCACCGTGTGACGATAAAGTATATCGCCGTGCCAACTGCACCAGCCCAGATGCCAAAATGTACAATGAAGATGAAAAGTAAAAGAAAAGTCAAAATTACGAGGACGAAGAAGCACCGGATGAGGAAGAAGAAGATATACCCCGCGATAGCACGGTTACCGACGGAATTGAGACGGTGCGATGCAGACCGCGACTTGGGCGTGAAGCGGTTAAGCATCGTTACACGAACACGCATGGCGGAGAGTCTGACGGAAGGCGAGCGGACAAAACTGCGGATGAGGTAGGTTATGAGAAAGACTAGGCCGAGAGAGAGACCCCACGTCCACATCTTGGGCGGTGATTCGGTGAGTTCTGCGACCTGCATGGAGAAGATGGATGTGATAAATGAGAGGGGTATGAAGAAGAATGCGAGTTCGGTGAGTTTGTTGATGCCAGACGTTTGATCGATGACGAGAGATGATTGGGCGATGCCTGTTGAAGCGACTAGGAGATTGAGCGTTTGTTCTGAGCGTGACTGTAGGGATTGGAGATCAGCTGTGAGCTCGGCCATCTCTTCCTCCAGCTCTTCAGGTAGATTGAGAATATGCTTGGACTTTTTGATATGGCCGATCCACTCACTCAGCTCCTGCAAAGTCGACCTTATCCACGCTACATTCTGTCTTGTCATTGTACCAGCAGCTTCAAGCAAATGAATATGCAGGTCTGCCCCAAGATCATCATCAACATGATCCTGCATCAGACGGAGTTCGGCGAGGAGCTGCCACATATCATCGAATGACAGTCGTGTGAGGATAGACGGTATCATCGAATAGTCCTGATTGAGTGTGCTGGTTGGTATCTTGCTTATATATCGGTACACAAGATCAAAGGTGGATAGCGAGTACTTGCGCGCAAAGTCGCGATCGCGCAGTAATTGTTGACGATGTTTGTAGGCCTTTCGGAGTGACTCTCGATACTCTTCGTCGAATTCGGAGTCGCTGGAGTATTCTGAAGCGGTGTCGTTGACTTTCTCATTGGCACCAATTGACTCCTCATGTTGACTCCTTCTAGCCTGGGCTCGCCTTCTCCTGGCTTCCTTCTTGTCCTTCTTCAATTGCTTCTTTGTAAAGGTTGGCGCAGGTGGATCCAGGTATGTCTCATCGGGGTCAGCGACACGCCAAAGCTCTTCATCTGTGTATGACTCAAACTCCATGGCTCGAGGCATGAAGGTTAGAGATGGTGTTGTCTCTTTGGTCTTGTCGTGTTGCATAGTTCGTGGTGGGTCAAAGACCAGAATGACTACGTGTGTCAGTCAACGTTGCCAGTCTGCCTGGAGCATACTCACTTGTCTTTCGACCCTTCTTGTCAACACTCGACCAATAACCCAACCCTTCTGGAGCCATGACTCTGAGATCTCGATTGCTCCAGTATGTTGGGTTCTGTGGTAGTACAGGATGGAACGTGCTGTAAGGGCGGTACACATTCGATGTTTTAGCCCTTGTCGATGTGCCTTCAATCTCATGGCCACTAGATGTTTTCGGCACATCGAAAGCACCAAGGCTCTTCTTTTTTGCCTTTTCCTCTTTCTCTCTCTTTTCCTTCATCTTCTTCTCTGCACGTTTCTTCCTCTTGTCAGTCAGAAGTAGCCCATACTTGTCAAGAACAACGTCTCGTTCAATCGTCCATCGTCCATCAGAGATGCGCTTCGCAATCTCATCCTCGTAAAATCCCTTACGCCCCAGGTAATGAAGGAGACCAAGTCGACCCCAACGAAGATGTGCCCATTTACGAGCCTTGGTTCTTCGTGAAAGGTTCCATTTCGTTCGCTGACCGATGCCCGGGAGAGGACGATGACGAAAACGCGTTTCTTGTTCGGCCCAGTTCATCCACGTTGCATTCTTCAGCTTGAGACCACTGTCGCTCGCGCAGTAGCCTGAGGCGATGAGATGTTCGTACCAGAATTCGGGATCTACTGAGTACAATTGACCAAGCACACCCATGACGAAGCGACTCAAGTCGCTGACCATAATGACTCGCACCTGGGAGCTCTCCGGTCTTGAGTCGAGAGCCACCGCGAGATCCTTCTTTGTCGTGACGAGTTCACTTTTCTCCACGGTCTCATTGGCGAAGTAGTCAACAATTGAAATGGCGACAGACTCCAGCCCTTCGAAGCGCTCTCTGCGAGTAACATTAAGCCAACGTGGATCCCACCGAGCCCGATTATCGAGATTGTTCATGTACAACTCCGACATTGTCTCTATCCAAAGCTTCAAATTAGAGAACTCCTCTTCATCTGCACCCTGGTCCAGAACTCCTTGTCGAATGGCCTTTGCAGAGGTATCCATGTCGCGCCGACTCCCGAAAGACATCGGATGCGGTACATTGGGTCGTTTCTCGGACTCTTTGATTGGGTCAGAAGAGTCGCGTGATGCATTGAGATCATACTCAAGCGAGTTGCGCGGGACAGAGTAGTTTGGCTTCCATCGCTGCGAGGTTGGCCAGTCAAGCTCGTAACTGCTGAGCCGCTCCTCATCCGTGACGCCGCGACGCTTTCGATTGAACATGGCAGCGTGACAGGACTTTGTCAATTGCGCATCGTGATGGAGAAGGGGGAAAATTCAGCCTTGTGGGCATCGCAGGAAATTAAGCAAGGGTCACTTGCATATGGAACCCCGATTGATCTTAGCCTGGTGGGGGAGATCCCTGTATATCATGGCATCGTAGCGATAGCATTGCCTGACTCGGTGCAGGAGATCAGGTAGGTTTCGCTCTTGGGAAGTTGAGGCTGTGATGGATTGGCGAATATTCGTATTATGACTTAACTTGGTAAGCGATGATTGAAGTAAGTTGATGGAAGGATCAAAATGGCCAGAGTTTCGGGCAACAGTGGAGATCCCGCTCTTGTTCCACCTCGTCTTGGTCCAACAAGACAGGGAAGACACTGCATTCGCTAAACGTCCTGACAGATGGAACAGTATCGATATGGTACCTGAATTGCCGAACTCTCAATGTAAATTAAGGGTATTAGGCCTGGCAGTACTCCAGCTATTCTCTAACCTTTTCTGCATGCCCAGCGGCGGCTCAGCTAAAGTATGTAGGGCAGAAGAACGGTGGCATCATAACAATTCAATCACGAATGTGTGATAATGCATCTTTGCTCTCTATTGCTGGCCTCTCGATCTTTTTTCACCTTTTAATTTACCTACTTCAAAGTGTTGATACCCGCATTGTACGCCGAGAGACCTCCCCATTCACGTACCTTTTAAGCTTAAAATTCCATCGAATGAATGTCCCACTAAAAGGTCCCCATATCCCAACTACGGCAGGGGCCGCCTCAGCCCTTTCAGGTATCATTCTCTAAACGTGCTTGTCGTCGACATTCTCCTCCAATCTTATTAATGCCGTGGAAACCCGGTGAATTGAACACCTCGGACTTGAGTAAAGAAATGTACCCAACGTTCAACAGCTCCCTTCGTACGTGCGATATGACTAGTAACGAACCCCTGTCATACATCATGTATTTGCGTTCCAGTACATATCTCATCCAGCATTGCCATTCTCGATTTTCGTTTAAACGTCTGAACCCTTCTACCAAGACCACTATAAAGCGTTGCCAGCCCATATGCTTGGTGGACACAACCAAAGCAGGACATTGCGTACGTAACGCAGCACAGCCGCAGAAATGCCCCCCTGTGCATGATCAAGCAAAGGGACCGAGTAGGACCTCCAACTACATGCTACCCCTCTGGCTGGGGGAGCGGCGAGGCTGACTCTCTGTTCACCTTTAATCCAGCTGTTTGTCCTTCTGGCTGGGATTATTGGAAAATGTCTCGTTCTGGAGGCTCTCCAGCAGTCTCGACAGCATACTGTTGCGAAAGGTTCCACCCCCGAGCATCCTACACCTCCGAGAGCAAAGAGACTAATAGAACCATTTAGTGGATTCACCTTCAATCTTTTTGATCGAGGTGGTTACGCCGCCAAAGAATTCTTTACTAGCGGGTGTGGACGATGGGTCCAGACGGCGGCAAGCATGTCCCAGGGCGATGGCACAACGGCTACAACACTGTCGGGCTCATCCGATTACCAAGATGTAGCGCGTTAGACGGCACTTTCATGGTTCATCAAGCCTGGGCAATATCCTGGGGCTCGTCTGAGAGGCCTGATATGACACCGATGCCACTTACTTTGACTGATGGTGAGAGGGTATCGCATTGGAAACCAGGCGAGGCATTTCCCGACGACAGCCGCCCGACTGAAAGTTTTGACCAGAGCCAAGGGTATATCAGCACCTCGGCCGTGTGGTTTCTCATGATTGGACTCCCTATCATTGTATTTCTAATGATTGTCGGTTGCTGCTGGGTGTGTATCAGGCGCCGCATAAGGGAAAGGAGAGCCAGGTGTGCAATGAGAGACTCATCCTTGTGTCGAACTGGTGAAGGACGCTCGTCTCTCACACTAGTCTCGTGAGCAGCTTGGGACAGAGCGAGACAGCAATGGATACAATGGACAGGGAGAGAAAAATGCTAGGGCTGATTGAGAAGTCATATAGTCGCATGAAGCTTGCAGGAGAAATAAATAATATTGTGTACAAATGAACCTATGGACAGTACTAAAGAAAACAATGATTCTATAGGTATTATCATGGCAGATTCTTAGTTTTGACCTCACTGGTAGTCGAGGGCTTGCCCACTTGTGTCGTGCCCTCCGCTACTGGCCACATTCTGCGACCATCATACTTGTCATTCGCAATCCACTCCTTCTTCTCTCCCATATGCGTCACATTCATCACCGGCGGTATCAGTGACTCAGACCCCTTTGGTAGAGCCTTGAGCCGCATAGTCGATGTGTCATATGCATACAAGCTCAAGAGAAGACAGCCACCATTCTCGGGAGGATCAAGAACATACGCACCTCCGTAGCTGCTTTGCCGATCCTCCTCATCGTTTGGGCACGACCAAGCAGCAGTCCAGCCATCCAAACACAGATCATGGTTCCAGTCATCTTCGGCGAAGGAGAACGGCTCTTTGTCTCCGCAGCCGCTCTGATCCGGCGCCCATTTGGCCGACGCGATAACTGTGTAGCCATCTTCTTCTAGAGCCACATTCTGACCGAATGTATTCTCGGGGTCGAGCGTGTAGCTGGAGTCGCAAAATGATCCTATAACCTGCCGCGCTTCGTTGAGGGTGAAATCCACATAGTCTGAGTTACCTTCGAAGCAGTACGCTTCAGCTTCGGTGATGGCCGTGTTGGTTGGGAATGATGTCGTTTCCGATGGCTCGGTGGATGTTGACTTTGACTCCCCGACCGTCGTCGTAGCTTTCGGATACCACGTAGTGACAAAAGAAACGCCTTTGATAGTGACAGAAATAGTATTGCCGACATGAGAAGGCACGATAATAGCTGAAGTCCCCAGCATCTTGGTCTTGGTGGCTGACTTGACATCAGGAATTGGGTATGCAGTTCTGTCAACGGTGGCGTATCCATCGTTAACGGGGTACGGCGTTGAACTAACAATCACACTTGCTGAAAATGTTGTCTTGTAAGTCGAGCCCCAGTTCCCGATGCCGTTGTAGTCATCGCCGAGGTCATCATTATAGTCGAGAGTGGTGAGTGGGCAAGAGGCAGCGGTAGTTGTGGCTGTCGCTGTGAGGAAACAACCGGTGATGATTTCAGTAGAAGTGGTCGTGCATGAGGAAGATTCGCAGGATACCCAGTAGTCGGTTACTTGAGAGGTTGTGCAGTCGCAGCCGAGATATGTGTTGCAGACAGTGGCACATGGTTTTGTCGTGCAGACTTGATGACACTCGGTGTTTGTCTCCGTAGCACAGTCCTCATCGTCATCGTCATCATCATCGTCGTCGTTGTCATCATCCTTATTCTTCTCACATCCAGCTCCAACACAGTTTCCTCCTGGCCCAGGACATCCTCCACCGATGCACCCAATCGAGCCGCCACCACTTCCTCCACCCCCTCCGCCTGGGGTGCAACCGAACAAACATGGTTTACCGCAACCAGACTTGCAGATGGGTCCGGGAGGTCCAGCTGTGATGATGACACCCGGAGCGATGCCTGGTGGAGGTCCAATATCCACATCATCAGTGGGAAGAGGCCCAGGTTTATAGGTGTAGGTAATGCCGTGGGTTGGTTCGGTTAATGTGACTGGGGATGGAATAACACTGCCGCGTACAGGCACAGATTTGGATGTGGATTCTGTCAATATCACGTTGGACACTCCAATCTCTGAGGTCGTAAGAGGCGGCAGTGTGACCTTGACAGTGATAGTTGTTGTGCCGTACTTGGTAACGCCGCTGGTGGTCTCCGGCCATGTCTCTTTGAACGTCTCAGTGATGACGGGGAAGCTGATGGTCGTCTTGGATGAGAGTGGCCATGGTGGAAGGATAAGGGTACAAGGTGGTTGACAACCTGCTGTAGGGTTGTTGGAGTCCCAGATCTTGGGATCAATGTAGACAACATCTTTGTCACCATCATTGCCTCCGTCATTGTCCCCATCTCCGTCTCCACCTCCATCTCCATCGCCGTCACCATCACCACTGTCACCTCCGCCGTTGCCTCCATCGTTGCCGCCGTCATCACTGCCATCGCCGCCATCACCATCACCTCCACCTCCACCAGTACCGGGCTCAACAGGAATAGGTTGACCAGGATTATCCGGCAGCTTCGGCGCCCAGTCGTGATTATTGAGATACGCATTAACCGCGCCCCCATCAAAGACAACAAGATAATCAGCCTTCCTATCCCCATTGATGTCCGCATAATGGACAGGACCCTGGGGACTAACACCTGCTGCGATAGTCCCCATGTCATTCCACTTGCGTCCCTCACCAATCGGAATCTTGCCATTGTTGCGATACCCTCGAGCAGCACCGCCATCATACTGAACGATGTAGTCTGCCTTGCCGTCTCCTGTAAGATCCGCAAACCGAACCTTGCTGCCAGGCTCGCCAACACCAGTGGCCACAACGATACCCTCTTTCCAGATGCGGCCACCGTTCCTGGGTGGTATGTTCTTGTTGTTCTGCCAGTACTTGACTGCTCCGCCATCGTAGAGGATGAGGAAGTCTGCGTACCCGTCGCCATCAAGGTCTGCAAACCGGACCTTGCTCCCTGGCTCACCGACGCCTGGAGAAATAGTAATACCATCTTGCCAGATGCGTCTATCCCCGGGGTCAGGCAGGTTGCCGTTGTTGAGATATGCCTTGACAGCTCCTCCGCCGTATATGATCAAGTAGTCAGCGCGCTTATCACCATTGACATCGATGAACTCGATGCGCGAGTCGGAGAGATCCTCGTCAAAACCCGGCGCGATCTCGCCGATTCCTTCCCACTTGTTGTCGCCCTTGTTGATCCAAGCCCGAGCTCGTCCTCTAGAGTCGACGGAGATTAGGTCATCCCTTCCTTCGCCTGTCAAATCAGCGAAGCGGATGCTCTGACCTTTGGCTCCAGTGATACCAAGGTTCTTCCACATGCGGATGCTTCCATCGTCAGCAACAGCAAGGAAGTCAGCCAAGCCATCGCCGTCCATATCGGCAAAGCGAATCATTTCGCCTGTGACACCCTCTATGCCAGGGGCAATTGTGCCCAAGTCATCCCAGTTACGACCGCCTTCTTTCAGGGTATTGCGGAACGCTTTTACAGCGCCGCCTTGATATATAACAAGATAATCTAGGCCGTGTTAGTATAACCGCACACGTATCAGAATACTCAAAACTCACCGGCCTTTCCATCGCCATCAATATCTCGGATACTGGTAGAGTCTTGTGGTATACCAGCTGGTCCTGGGGCGATAGTGGTTTCAGTCTCCCAGTTCTTCTTGCTGCTATCCTTGCCATTGTTGTATGTATTACGAGCCCACTTGACAGCGCCGCCTCCATACACGATAACATAGTCGGCATATCCATCGCCATCAATGTCCTCAAACCGAACCTTGTCTCGAGACGCAAGACCGGTTGCCCATCTGGAATCGAGGGACTCGAACTTCTTTCCGTTGTCCACGTTCTTCCAGACCTTTGCAGCGCCATCTTCATATAGAGCGATGAGATCTGCCTTGCCATCGTTATCCACATCGGCGAGACGGATCATGTCGCCCTTGATGGACTTCCAGTCTGGGTTGATATAACCAATACTCTTCCAGTCATTGGGCTTGCCTCCGTTGATCCAGGCACGCATCTTGCCATCCTTGTCAGCAAGGACGTAATCGGCGATACCATCGCCGTTCAGATCAGCCAGAATGACCTTTTCGCGTGAAGAATTCTCAGCAGAACCTCTGATGGTTCCGACAGACTCCCATGTCCGGAAGCCTTCAAAGACAGTTCCTTGTTTCTTCCAGATCTTACCAACGATTTCTTCTTGAGCGCCTCCTGCTCCTCCTCCGACACCGAGACCAACACCAGGCAGACCAGCAGCGTCTATCTTTGTTGGGGCTTTCAGCCAACCTCGTTTGTCAGCCTCAAGGATTGCTTTCAACCAAGCGTTGGCCATCTTCTCATACCCACTATCGTTTGGGTGCTTCTCGTCCGAAAGATCACCTGCATTGATGTCTATTGGGACTTCGAGGATATGCTTTCCAGCCTTTTGTCTCTCCTCAATCATTGAAATGACTTGTGGGTTGAAGCGATCAGTGTTCTTTTGCATTCTGGGGTTGTTTGCCCATATGACAGGGGCAACAAGAACCGTGGTATCTGGAGCATTCTGAAACAGTCCATCAATAATAGACGCCAGCATGTTAGGGGAACCCTCCAGGTCAACCTCTAGGTCCATGTTGTTCGTACCGGCATGTACAAGAACAACGTTGGGGCGTGCTGCGATGGACAGCTTCCAGTAGGTATTGATCTGGGCAAGGACCTTTCCACTGTGGCCTTCGTGGTCATTGTCTGCCATGCCAGTGGGAGGGTGCTTCAAGCTACCGACCATGTCTACTGAGGTACCGCGGCCTATGAGTTTCTCACGGAGGCGGTTTCGGTAGCCCTTTTGGTCTTTTGAGCCGTTGCCTTTGGTGATTGAGTCTCCGAGGGGCAGTATGCGAAGACTAGGAAGTGCTGCAGCAAGCGGTGATATGAGTGCTACGAGCACCATCATCATAGTGATGGCGCCCTGAAGCGTGAATGGTGGCATAAGGAATGGTGTTATTGACAAGTTAAGAGGGAGAGATAGGTTACTGTGGTTTTTGGTATGAATAGAATGACAATACCATTTATGATAAACATAAGTGACTTTGTTCCTTTCTTCTTATAAGCCGAACTTCGGAACGGGAAGAAACATATCCATCTATCAGTCTTTCCATCAAAGTTAGCACGGCCCCCAACTATCATCGACTTCGCCTCGGAGACATCTTTCCGCTTCAGTCGTGCTATTGACGAACAGTTGTTGGTTCCAGGGTATTTCGCAACCCACTAATTAAAAGGCGCAGGAGAAATGAGACGGAGATTTCTTCTTTTGATTCTAAAATTGTCGACCGTGAGTCATGTTCAGCTCTTGATTGGGTCCTTTGGTTATCGTGAGCAAGTGTGCCTTGGTGGTCAAGTCGGCTGTGTCTTGTGTTGGCTGAGTATGGCATCCACCACATGACTTGGAGTCTGAAGGTTAGGTCTATTGGTTCTGAAATACCTCAGAATATCCATGCAAGAGGATCCTACGGCGAAATTATTTGGATCATTGAAGGGTTTGGTGCAGTTGCCCCAGTCAGAAATGCCCACCACACATTCGAGCACATTGGGCGCTTTGATGATTATCGAGCATCAGCTTCATTGAACCAACATAGAGTAACATTCAACTCCAATAATTTCGAAATTAGGGCCATGGCGCGACAGAGATCGCTTCAATCACTGTGGACTCAGCAAGATTTGACTGCTCTGGTCTGCTTTGCTAATAATGGCCTTCAATACATACTCATGCTTTCTCTTCAGCAACCCGTTAGTCACTCCAGTCAAGGTCAAACAGTGACTTTATTCACCTTGAAGGAGAGCGCTTGTGGCAGCGAATGATACCATTGATACTGAACCCTTTCGCGCGGTAGACCGCGGTAAATAACGCAGGCATTGGGGGCCAAGACATGGGCCAGGGCAGAGAACAAAAATAAGAGGTGGCTGCAGCTGGATCATGCAGGAACCAATTCCTATTGTAAGAGTCGAGGGTAGGCAAAGAGTCTGCCTTGTTACGACATGATGATATGATGCTGTTGGCTCTATTCCCAAGGCGACATACCTCCGATGCTGTTGGTTTTAAGCTTACAGGATAAAGAATCCTCGAGTGTAACCTCACGGACCCGAAATAAACTGCCAACGTTGTATATGAAACGCCCGGGTCCGTGATACGGCCCGGCTCCATCGTTGCAGCCACCAATCACAGCACCACTTGAAGCGCCGCTGAAGATCTCAAGATCACAACCAACAACACGCCCACTCTATCTTTGACCCTTCCTTGTAGTGGCAGAAAAAGCCTCATGACTTGATTTTGGCAAGGTTCAACCTACAATGCAAGGCGCAATAGGATCAACGAAACAACGCAACCAACCGCCCCCATCTGTTACGGTAATTATGCCAACTTGGCCCTGGCACCAAGAATCCGTCTGAACTCGAGGCAGTCTTGCAAGGTGGTTTGGTCTCTCAAATTGATATCTAGTGTTGATCTTCGTACTAGGCTATAACTATGTATTCATTGCCAGTCCAAACAAACATCGGAATTATCCTATGTCATCTCCATTATTACAATTTCACTGAATGCTCATGAAACTATACACGATGCATACCAAACGCAGTACTTCATGGAGGCTAACCTTGAGCTCAGTCTCCCTCCTCATCTTCTCACTCTTTCTCCTCCGTTTGTCGTTTGTCCCATCCTTCCGATTATCCTCTTCAGATCCTGGTGCAGTTGCCCTTGATGATGACCTTCACTACTCCCCTGCCCTTACTCACGTTTCCAAACGGGAAGACAACCCGCCCACGGATCCGTATGAGATAGCTCTCAAAAAAGGTGAAGCACTCTACTGTGATATGAAGGCGACTCAAGCAGCACTTGAGGCCAAGAACGGAAAATCTGCAGAGTCGCCTTCATATCTCCAGAAACATGGCTTAGAGGCCTATGAAGGCTGGGACAAACTTGCAAACCAAAAACCAACATTTGGAGATCGTCTAAATGAGGCGTTGAAGGGTATCGGAGCCCCTACCAGCTTGTACCACTACAATTGGGTGAATCTTGGAGGGGGTGATTGGTACTCTGATCCCGCCGGCTTTCTCGATGGTTCTCTGGACCTAGACGAAGCCGAAGTAAAAGCAGTCGCGGTAGGTTTAGTTTGCAACTTGATGCAGAAGAACGTTGTCAACGTCAAGAGCCAATGGTTACTGACGCGGAACAGGCCACTGGGGCAAACTTTGCGAGCTCTTTTTCTCTGAACCCGGGCGTCATCATTGCCGATCATAACGTCGGTGTAAAATATGCCGCGGGACAATCATCTCCAATAGACAAGGAGACAACCGCTCTCACTCATATCCAACAGGTAAGAATTCGATCCTTGTGCGTTGTGGTTGTTAACCTCGGATGCCAGTGGAGCGATGCTGTTTGGATGCAGTGGGTAAGAACCGCGAAAGTCGATATAGTCAGATGTCATTCTAACTTTGACGATAGGACAGAGTCTGCTCTGAGTCGGACGGAGATGTCCAAGATCTAAAATACATCATCCGTGCCCAGATTGTAAACCACGCCACTCTCAAGATCGTATTCCAGGCCATTCTCAACAAATACGAGCGAGACCACAAGAAGAAGTCATTGGGCCCATGGAAGAAAAGAATAGTCATCACCCATCAAAAGGACCCCAAGGAACTTTACGCCATCCTGGGTAGCCCCAATGGATCAGGAGCAGCCTTCATGTTGATCAATCACAAAAATCGACTTGGAGGGGCAAGAGTTATTAATAAAGTCGAGATATTTGTTCCTGAGGGGAACTTTGAGGTTAAGGGTACTGAGGTTGGCCGTGAACAAGAGGAATGGCATGTCATGCTTTTGTTTCATATCGTTGACGCTTCTCGAGCTTGATGGACACATCTTCATGGGGAAGTGCAAGCCAAGAGAGGGAATCTTTAGGATATTCTGTTGTCTGATGAAGTATCCTGCTCATTATGTAGAATATAATCTGAGGACAGGTCAGTTTACTCAATATATAGCGTATCGTGTTCCGGATTTAAGAGCAGAATGCGTAACAATTCAAATCACGATAAAGCTTTTTTTTGTGTCCTGGGCACGAACCGACTTTCTACAACTCATAAATCCTAGTAGTATTAAACAAGTATTTGAGCTATATCAAGTTCTGAATCGCTTTATCCATTTACACAGCTCAATATTGAATACCCAACCTTTCTTGATCTACTCACGATGCCTGTCGCTCTTCAGCCTCACGTTTCTTCCTTGCCCGAAGATTGGATTTGACACTTGCAACCTCATCAGGAGGAAGAATACTCTCCCAAGCGAAGAAATAAAAGGCATCATGGGGCAAGCGTCTTTGGCCTTCGAGTATTGAGGAGTGCAGACCCAAATGATACATCCTCCACGCATCCCAGATTGCAAGACCGAAGGGGCGGAATGAGTCGAACTTGATACCTTCCAGGGGAGACGCGCTGATAGGGTGAGAGGGGTGTTTGGTCAAGCATTCAAAGATTGACATTCCAGGGGCGTCTCCATCCAGTGCCACCGGGGTCCGACCCCAAAGCCGATCTTCAGTAAACTTGCTCCGCTTGATAGGGCTGCCATCCTCCCGGTGTCCTGCGATTTCCATGTATCGTTCACCTCGAATGGGCAAAGCTGTAGTCCATCTCTCACAACGAGGAGGACGCGGTAGTCGGTAGAACAAATCTTGCTTCGCCTCCCCAAGGGTTGCCAGATATCCCATGACAGACCTGACTTCTTCAGGTGACAGAGGATATGGGCTTCCAAGGTTATGGCGATCGTCGCCGGGCTTCATATCTTTTAGTCCCTCAATGTCCTGAGCCGGCCACTCTAGACAATCTATCTGGTGATGCATTTCACCCACGAGCTGAATATACCACAGAGCACGCACAACTCGCATCTCTTCTACCCACGTGGGCTGACCTACATCAACCACACTCACAGGTTCTCCGGCAAAGACTTGATCCCAGGCTTCAACATATTCACCATTTGGTCCTCGTCTATGATGACGATCGTACCGGTCTTCGGGATTGGTAAGGTGTAGAGGTCTGAAGCTAGGATCTCTCAAACGGTCAAGGAACGAAGTCAAGCATGCTTGCGAAAGTGCAGATATCTGGTGAGTGGTTGCGACAACCGACCGAAGAACCTCGACAGAGGGCATCGCAGTTGACAAGCACCCAGGGCTCAGCTTTTCATCTGGGGATGGTCTTGGAGGGGCTTCCATGTCGTTGCCCTTCCACTTGCGCCCGACTTTGCGCAAGAACCGGCCCTGGAATTCATTCAGGCTCTCAAAAGGAACTGCTCGAGTGCGCACGAGTATGACAGAGCGGATGAGCTCCGCAATCTCGGGTGGTATTATTGCATTGGGACCTGAGAGGATACATTCGACGATGGTGATGGCCTGGTCGTTAAAGAGGCGCCAGACGTGAGGGGATGCCGTGATCAGGTCCCAGAGAATGTCGAGCCCTGGAAGGCGCGTTACGATGGGAATTAAAATCTCTGGAGGCAATGTCTCCAAAGATGCTGCTTGTCGAGAACTTGAAGTAGACATGTTGTAAAATGATTGTCAAATTGGCCAAGTACTCAGAAAAGAGAACAAGAAATGGTTGAATGAGTGACGCATACCTAGCCTAGCAGGGAGGTGAGCGCTTAAAACAGACAGCACCCACCCATGCACTGGATCCTTCGTGAAACATCCATTGACAGTGGCCAACATTTTTATCCTTGTAAGTTGTTGGCTGCACTCACTCAAAAGCACTGGAGGTCGGGTTGCACTCGGGCGCGGGGGCTGAGGTGTGCTGATCATGGCCTATTCTTGCGGCCGTCCACACCTATTCACGGCGGTGCATGGTCAAGGTCTCCACTACCTTACAGTGGAGGTGTTAGGGGGGAATAGTGGCCCAAGGCATTGATTACCCGCATTCGATCCAGTGTCCAAAGGTCGGGACAATCCAACGGATGAGTAGGTTAAAGTACTAAATTAAAGACTCAATTGAGAAGTATATGTAAGTAAGTAGGGATGCGCACTGTAAATCCCTGAATAATAACCTCATAGAGGTACGAAGAAGCGACAAAGATCCAGTCCATCATCCAACCAAAATTCATCAAGTCCAATAGATCATGCCACTCTTAATAACCCCTCCACAGCCACAAGGCAATTGTTCCCCTTAGTAATAGATAGGGTTCTCAGGATCAGTGAGATCAAAGATGACAGCACTGTGTGGTCGCGCACCACCACGAGTCCTGGTAAAGATCTTCTCAAAGTCAATGGTGCGGTTGAAGCTAAGGGATCCATCATCGTTGATGTCAATCCAGTGGCCCTTGTAGTCAGCAGGAGTGTTGACGATAGAAATCTACAAACATTAGCACAAACCCGTCAAGGAACACAGTAATGGCAACTTACAGCTCCACCCTGAACAAAGTATCCAGTGACCAGAAGGTTCTTCTTGTCAGGAGAGATCTTGACATAGTGAGGTCCAATGATGGGCTGCTCCTCATCAGGATCATCAAGACGCTTGACGTTATCAAGGTCAGAGATGTCGAGAGCGGCGATGTGGTTGCCGAGCGTGATGGTGAAGTAGGCGAATTTTCCGTCGTCGGTGATGTCGGAGTAGATGGCGAGAGAGTCCTTGGCTTTGTCACCGAGATCGTAGAGGAGTTCGGCAACACCCTGGTTACCCTTGGAGTCTTTGCGGAAAGGGTAGATGATCCAGACTTGACCGGGGCCAACAGCACTAGAAACCTTGAGTTAGTCTCTGGTGAAGAGTGTTGAGCGTCGAGGGACTTACGTAGCGAGAGCTGCACTCTCCTTGTTACCGGGGATGAACTTGACATCTTGAATACCTTGGCCCTGTGGCTGTTAGCTATATCCCCATCTTGACTCGAGCGACTCACGTTAGGAATAGTGATAGTAGAGATAATCTTGCGAGACTTGAGATCCCAAAGTCGAAGAGTATCAGCCTTCTTAATACCAAGAGTCGGCTTCAGAATCGTAATCGGAACAACAAAGTCAGAAGTAAGAATAATGTTCTTGTCAAAGTCCACACTCAATCCATGAGGAGAGAACTGCTCTCCAAGAATATTAAGGGTACCTTCAACATCCTCAGGCCACTCGTGAATGATGTTACCGTTGGCATCAGTCTCGATCAATCGACCGGGAGATGTACCGACTGCACTGCCCATATAGGTGATGAAGAAACCACCGTCGGGCTTGGCGCGGATCTCATCGACGATGGAGCCGAGAATACCGCGGTTGCTGTGGTCGAACTTGGGATGGTATGGGTCTGAAGTGTCGAAGTAGAAAGCGGTGTCCTGGGTCTTGAGAAGAGAGAGAAGACCGCCTCCTACGAGAGTTTTGCCATCAAGGGAACTGCCTAGATGGTGAGGTGAGTTACCACTGGTGTTGACATCAGTGATGTCGATAATTTCACCAAAGGTGTCCTAGTCTGTTAGTACACTTCCCACTATAGACTCAGCAACTTACATCATCAAGACTAGCAGTGACCAAGAAATCAGCATGCTTATTATCACCAGCACCAGTCCAGAAGTATCCAATCTTCTTGGGCTTGATGTTGGAGACCTTAAAAGGGGGGCTATCCAACGGAGGAGTAGGAAGCTGGAGAATAGGCAGAGGAATAGCGTTGTCAGCAAGAGGCTCAGTCACTCCTGGGATCTTGGGGATCAGAGGAGGGAGGCTGAGACCTCTTTTGGCGATGTTGGCGGGCGATGCTGAGACCTGAGAGGCCAGGGCACCTAGAAGGGCCGTGATGGAGATGAGAGAGGGCATTGTAGAGGAAGCTCAGTGAATGTTGGGAAGTGAGCAAGTTGATGATGTGAGTGGATGATGAGAAAGTTTGAGGGAGTTTCTGGGTATTATATACCCATCTTTCTCCTGCCTTGTAGCAACATCCTCGAGTCATCAAGTTCTTTCTCATTGTTCACAGTCCAACCTTCACGACTTCACTCTCAAAAATTGTATCATCAAGCCTCACAAAGACACAATTGAACCTCATGATGATTTTTCTTCTGCCACGATTATCACAATTTCCTTCTCAGGACGATTTGCTCCTCAGCCTTGACTGCTCTTGTCTAGCTTGGTTGATGTGCTGGCAAGGAGGACATACAAACGCAGAGCGGAAGTGAACTACCCGGTGACTATAGGACTGATCTGCATAAATCTAGCCAGAAATCATCGATCCATACTCCCGGACTTGGTGGACTGAATTACCGACCTCCCGATCGTCCGTGGGATGGTAGTGGTGGGTTGTCGGTGATGCCCCTGATGGTTGTCAATCTGGCAGAGCAGTGTCACTCATTTGCCATGTTGGGAGCATTGCACTTTCTTAGGGTTGCTTTGAGCTGAGACTTGCATGGCTAAGGTGCTCTACCACACCTTATTTGGGCTGTTGGCTCAGTTGACCATGGTTGAGTGTCCGTTGCTTTGGTCGAGGAGCAGCTACTCTTAGCACAGGAGCTACGGGCGGCATCGCGCACCAACGAACATCACAACAAGACCTTCAGATCTGTCCAAACTCCTTTCTTCAGCTTACAAGCGATGTTGGGATAAGGAATAGAATGTGCTGCATCTCATTACACCCATTGAGTTCAAGCTTACCCCGGATAAGGTTCCTACACAGTCCATCCCACATGTCCGGGATATTTGGATCAACAGCCCTAACGAATGTCATCAGTATCGCGTGGTATTTACCATTCTCCACTGAGACAGCCTTGCATTGACAATGTCATAGTGCGGAATTACTCCATCCACAAGGCAATGAACATCAGCCTTGACCCATTAGCTTGGGCGCGCTGAACTACCTCTGACACGAATCCCCGGCAGTTGGAAATACCGGTGGGGGTAAACAAACTAAACATCTCCTTTGGGAAATGACTTATACGTTTGTTTTCTCGCTAGACTGTATCTGTGAGAGATCTTCAGAGTGCTTTGACTGTCTGGGAAGACGTCTTGTTAGTCTGGATTGCGAGTATGATCCTTGTAAGGCTGCGAGCATCCACGCCGAGGGGCCGCGGCGAGCCATTCCGAGTTGCGATAACAAGAAACTACGAAAAACACGGATCATACTAAACCAATTGGCATTATGTGTATATTAAGCAAATATAGCAGTACCAAGAGCATTAAGTTACAATAATGTCAAAGTTGTGATAATCAGGAACATACCAAAACCCGGCATTTACAAAATTACCATAAATGTATGCTTATAGCGTGGGGCTCTGGTTCGTCCAAACCCATGTTGAGCCGCACTAAAACCGGCGGATCGATGGCGTTAAATCCACTAAATATGTCGTCAACCCCAGATCTACATTAATCCTGGCCCGCCATCGCGCTTATATCCGTCTTGGCAGGCGGAGTGTCGATCATCAGTACCGCGCTTGGCTGTGATGGATGTGTGCGGTAGAGGGTTACACTGAACAAAGATCAAGAAATTGACCCGAATGAAACTGAAGTTTTGAATGAGAAGATATTTACAGAATTTAATCGCTCGAAATATTTATAAAATTTATTTGATTCATATACTTAAGAGATTCCTAAACCAAGTAAATGTTCCCATATTGCAGCAATTATCCGATGTCTTGTGTCTTCAAATGGTTGTGTTCAGGGTAAGCAAACGCCATCCACACTCAGA
This sequence comes from Fusarium phyllophilum, assembly GCA_013396025.1. NCBI lineage: Eukaryota > Fungi > Ascomycota > Sordariomycetes > Hypocreales > Nectriaceae > Fusarium > Fusarium phyllophilum. The sequence continues at coordinate 16,507 of JAAOAQ010000392.1, read as the reverse complement.
ATTAGTACTGCAGTTTCCTTGATAGCTTCATGCAGCTATGCCGATCATTGTTTCTTTCAGACAGCGCGACTTATCATAGTGTCATTTGTGTAAGTGTCTAGGGTGTGATTGCCGTTCAGCTACGCCTCTCGTAATTTCCCAGTTTGTTGGATGTGTCTGTATGCATGATGTCGTGATGGAGCTTGTGGTGTTGAGGGTATAAGACGTCGCCGGTGAGACAGAAGTCCTCATCTTTCTACCTCCTTCAGCCATCCTCTTCTTCAACTTGTTCATCTTTGGGTCCTAGTTTATCGCTATCATGAAGGGCGCGTCTCTCTTCTCTTCTGCCCTGGCTCTGTGCCTTGGGTCGAACATCGTTGCTGCAGCTCCAAAGGACACTCAGCAACCTGGCTTTGACAAAGGCCAACCCTATGATGGAAAGGGCAAAGGCGCTGTTCTTCTAGGTAAGCTACAATATACGATGCTCTCTTACTCTTATCACATACTTACACAGTGACCAGGCGGCACAAACAAGGAGCTTGATCTCCAGAACCCAGACAACCTTGGTCAACAGCCCACTGACAACGGTGTTGTTCCCAATCTCAAATGGAGTTTCTCCGACTCCAAGACTCGTCTCTTGAAGGGTGGTTGGGTCCGTGAACAGGTCATCCAAGATCTGCCCTCTAGCCATGATATCTCTGGTGCTCAGCAGCATCTCGTCAAGGGAGCTATCCGAGAGCTTCACTGGCACAAAGTCGTAAGTCCAACACTTCCGCCTCAGGGATAAGCTACTGACTTGGCAGGCTGAATGGGGCATCGTATACAATGGCTCCGTCCTCATCTCCGCCGTTGATGAATTCGGGCGATATCAGGAAGAAGTCCTCAACTACGGTGACATTTGGTACTTCCCCAAAGGCGCAGCCCATACCGTCCAAGGCCTCGCCGACGAGAACGAGTATCTCCTAGTCTTTGACGAAGCCGACTTTGACAAGATTGGGTAAGTCACCTACACCCATCACACAACACCACTAACAAAGCCAGCACCACCTTCATGGTCGACGACTGGATCAACCACACCCCCAAATCCATCCTCGCCAAAAACTTCGGCGTCAACGCCTCCGTCTTCGAAAACGTCACATCCCCCAACCCCTACATCCTCCCCGGCACACCCACAAGGCGCAACGTAACCGACGGGCCCGCCGGCAAACTCTCAGGAAACAGCTCCTTCGTGTACCGCACGTTCCAGCACGATCCTGAAAAGATTGGCGGCACGGGCGGTAACTTCTGGAAGATCGATTCCACAAACTTCCCTGCTTCAAAGACTCTTGCTGCTACGTTTGTTACGCTTAAGCCGGGTGGTTTGAGGGAGTTGCATTGGCATCCTAATGCGGAGGAGTGGTTGTACTTTCATCAGGGGACGGCGAGGGCGACGGTGTTTATTGGGAATGCGGCGGCGAGGACTTTTGACTTTTCGGCGGGTGATACAGCTGCGTTTCCTGATAACTCTGGGTAAGTTTTCTAGTCCGTGTGTGTGAAGATGATGCTAACATGGTATAGACACTACATTGAGAATACATCGGAGGATGAGGATCTTATCTGGATTGAGGTTTACAAGTCTGATCGTGTTGCGGATATCTCTTTGACTCAGTGGCTTGCTTTGACTCCCCCTGATGTTGTCGCTCAGACTCTCAATGTGTCGATTGGCTTTGTTGAGAGTCTGAAGAAGGAGAAGCAAGTTCTGATTGAGTAGTGACACCAAATGGTGGTGATGGTGTTACGATGGGTTGATATGCTGGTTTCATTCTTATCTTCGTTACTTACCTATCTATATAATTTATGTCTTGTTCTACCCTGCAACTTATGTATGGTGACCCGTTCAGTGATGACCATGAACTTGACGCTAAGCTCAACACCGACGTGATGATCAAGATGACTCCCGCCCATTAATAGCCCTTCCACAAGGTCCATTACTATAAGTCCACTCCACACTAACACCACTATCAGTACGATAAGTCAACCAGTTAACCTGCGCCGAGCAAGCATCATCACTTGGCGTCAAGTACAACCAACACGTTGCACCACCAGCACTTGACCGACTCATCAAGCAGTTCTGTTTCTTCTGACACTCAACACAGCATGCATAAGCGCTGGTAAGACCAGAGATAGAAATGGTTCTATGTTCTTTCCAAGGGTTAAAGTCGGCGATTCTCTTGCCCCCATTTGCCGTGCTGGCGAGATTGTTGGCGGAGCAGGCGGCGTAGAAGGGATCAGCTGGGACGATGGATTCAACGGTGACTAGACTTATTGGCATGAAAACTACAGAGTAAGCTGGTGTACTTACCAGTCTCGGGGATTGTCTGAGTCTGAGTCCTCCGAGCAAGGTTAACCCTCAACTCAGTGAAAGTCTCAGTCTCCGTCTCCGTAACCTGCGGTCCATACTCCGTCACAGTGATGACAAATATACTGGTAGTCTTCTTCGTAACAGTCTTGGGCTTGAGGGTGATTCGCGCTCCCTTGACAGTGGTAGTTATAGTCTTTGTCGTAGTGGTGGGAATCTTCTTGGTGCAGTCGATGCGCTGGAGATATGCGGTTGTAGCTCTCGGCACTGGACCTCGAGCTTTGACTCTGGCGACGTAGCCTTGGACTTCTTTGATGGGGACGAAGCCAGATGGTGCGTCGATGGTGGCAGTGGTGTACTTTGCAGTGGTTGTAGAAGTTACCGATGTTGAAGTTCGCGCGAGCAGCATAACCCGATTCGTGGTTTGTATATCTAAACAGTCAGCACGACTCAAATCACTTGTTTCATCTCGCGTAAATTCACCAGTCTCGGTCTCAGTAGCAGTTTCGACATCGGTATCAGCATATGTCGTAGTCACCTGAATCTCAGTCTCCGTCTCAGTAGTAGTCTTTGCCCTGGGCACGACAACAACATTGACTTTTCGAATGACCTTCTTAATAACTGTGATCTGGTTCATCACAGTCAGAGTAGCCCGGGGGACTTTATTCGATGCGATACTCTTTGTGCCATATTGGCTTTGGCATATGACTTCGGTTGTTGCACCGAGGGCCTCTGTGCCAAAGGCGAGGAGAAAGAGGATTGACTTGAGGGCAACCATTTTACCAGCTAAAACAGGGTAATAATCACAGGAAATTAAGAGCACTCATACCAAATGACTCCGACTTATATACACCGAAAAAATCAGATCATTTTCTTGACTTTTGAGCTATTCTAAAAGGATCCAATATTGAATGCGCTGGCCCGAGCCCCAGGGTGAAAAATGCCAAGCCAACAGCAAAATCACCAACAAACCCCGTAAGCGAGGAGACTATTAGATGCACGCTTATGTCCGGACCAATAGGGACTCAATTCGTCAACCTCAACACAGCTGAAGACCCCAGACCCCAACTAAAGTCCATGCGGGATTAGACTAAGGTATTGAATTCTAGACCTGACGATTTTTTGAGTTTCGTATGACCAACGACCGGGGGGTCTGTGCGATGATGGTGAGAATTTCCCGGTTCTTCCGCCAGAGAGCAAGAAAGCTTTTGACTCTGGGGGAGGACGCAGATAACAGTGCTTTGAACTTAACCTAATTTACCTGGATCTTTTCATTATGTAGAATGAGGATCCTGGATTTGGGTCTCGTGGTCTAAGTAGGTAGGTACCTTTGTTCTCGTTATAACGCTGCACTTACATTTACCTCTCTTACAGTACCATCGCATCTTTTACTTGGCATGCATATTTTTATTTTAAAGAATGTTGACTTGATGTATGTAGATTTACTGCGTTTGTTGATGATGTTCAAGTTACTGAGTTCTCTATGCACATTTAAGTTATCAGCTACAAGTCTCAACTGCAACTAAGACATCTTAGGCATTATACCACAATTTCCAACCAATTGCTACAGCCTATAGCTGGTAATGATGATCAAGTGAGTGAACACTTGGAGAGATGAAGAATGAAGATGGGTATCCAATACGCGTCGCAGTAGCCACCCTAGGGGGGGGAAGAAAACTCAGGACCTTAATCCTAAGTGATAAAAAGACTTAGGTAAATTTATACAAATTTAGGATAGCAGTATTAAGTTTAGGATATCTTTTGCTGAGTTTATTTTAATACCTTATATTAAGCTCTGTTATTTTCTCGCTTCCTGAGGCCACCCTACTAGCAGCTATTCCTGCCTACTCATTTCACAGTTTATCATCCCAAAACTCCCCAAACAAAATAGGCAGCTGTTGTACCCGCGACGCAGCATAATAGACCTCTAACCTTTTGTGACTGCCACTGCCCTCGAAGCGAATCAAACATGACCTGGAAAACAGCTGCCACATAGTGATCATTCGCACGTACTGGAGGAGCCAAAACATGGTCTTCATATGCTCTCGAATGTCATCTCGACGCTCCCATTTTCTTATCTTTCTGTTGACATACCACTGGTTATCTTCTTTGAACACTCCGTTGGACACAGATCCGGATACACATGTGTGGGTTCCGCTGAACCACAGCAGAGGGAGGACATGACGCCAATAAGGCTCGGGTTTATCGCTGGTCGGTAGTATTCGTGCGAAGCACACTTCGCTTCCCCAGCGGACGGAGTGAACAAGGTGGCCGGGGGAGGTGACGAGCAAATTGAGGCCTCCAAAGGGGTATTCTAGAATATGATGTTGTCCGACGCTGGTAGGCGACGGCGATTCATCCTCGTCACTGTCGGAGGATGGTTTTTCGCCCTTAAAGAGTGTAATAAAAAGCGTGTTTTTGACCAGCGACGCATCAATCACAAAGCTCGAGGTGTAATCACCCCGGATCCACGTGAAGATCAAGTTTAGAAGATCGCTTTGGGCGATGATGTCGACGTTATCACATCTCCAGTCAGGATTCGAAGCTTTCATGGCCTGGAATACGACTGCAAACGGGTGCCCGGAGTGCTTTTGCAGGAACGGGACCTTGCTGTACTGTCCTCGAATGTAGGGAGGTTCTTGGTAGTGGGATTCCTTGTGGACGGCGATGGGATCAGGGATGTCATCGACCTGTGACTGACTGTTAGTCCCGGTTTTCTTTTAGCCAAGTTGGGATTGAGATTTAGTCGCACGGGTTCGAGTTCAAACTCTTCCTTGTCATCGTCGGTCCAGGAGTAAACTACATTGCGTTCGTCGAGGCGTTGCATGGGAAATGACAGGAGATCTGGTCGGATGCTGTTGAAAGAGATGCTGAGTAGATGTAATGCATTGTCGATATTCTTGGGTCCTGCTCGGTTGGACATTTTGTGAATGTTGGATGCATGCGTGCAAAGTTGTAAACGCACCTTAGGGAGCAAGAAAGCAAGAGACCTAAGTTTAGGTTGACAAAATAAACTCTACAAAACGTGTCCTAAAGTCATCCTAAGCTTATACTACGTTTATTTTGACACCCTATATCAAGGTTCGGTGTTTTCTTGCCCCCTGAGGGGAGCGTTGGTTTATTCAGATTAAAGAAAGCGATTTTGGGAGTAGTGATCAATGAGAATTTGCTCCCATATTGGGACTTTGCTATCAATGCATCCAACATCACTCCATCCATGAAGGCACTTGTGTCAACCCTCTCATCTCCTTCACAGTCTCCTCCCACAACAACTTCCTAATCCTCATCCCCTCCTCCGACGGTACAAAGTCACACAAATCCGCAACCTCCTTATCCCCCAACAACTTCCCATGCGTTTCGTCACCCACCACAAGCGCAGCATGTAATCCTATCCATCCAGCTTTGTCAACCGATCTCGCACGCAGAGCCTTAAGCATCAACGCAGGAAGGCGGATATAAACGGGCAGAATATCTGTTAGAGATGTATCAACCATACCAGGACAGAAGTGGCTGATGATGACTTTCTTGGGAGGGTAGCGATTCGCGAGTTCGTGTTGGAAGAGAAGAACGAGGAGCTTTGTGTCGCCGTAGCGCGTGAGAGGGGGGATGACGCCTGGTGCGTCGAAGTGTTCGAATATGCCTTCGTCTTTCTTGAGGGGAACTTTGCTAGCGAGGCTTGTTTGCCAATGCATGCGACTTCCTGTCCATGTAATGCGCGTTGGTGCGCCCTCAAGCTCAGCCGTGTTCTCAAGAGTAGGCAAAAGAAGCAAAGTCAAGAGAACATTAGACAGGTAATTAACCTGAAAGTTCTCCTCATGGCCAGTAGGCGCAAGTTCAAAAGTAATATCAGATATACCAGCGTTCAACATGAGTAAGTGAAGTTTCCCATGTTTGCTCTTGAACGTCTCAGCGAAAGTCTCCACACTGGCGTAGTCCGTCGTGTCAAGCTTCATCGCTTGGACAACAGCTTTGGGATTGATAGCCGAAAGTGTCTTGCGGACTTCTTCGCCCTTGGTGACATTTCGAACCGCGAGGATTAGGGTTGATAGATTGAGATTGAGGAGTTGGCGGGAGAGTTCGAAGCCAATGCCGGCTGTTGCGCCTGTGACGATGGCTGTTTTGTTGGTGAGGTCGATACCAGGTGGTAAAGGCTCTACTTTGGGCTGTTTGAGGGGCATTTTGGGATCGAAAAGCTTACTGAAGCTATCAAGGGAATATGTTGAATTGATAGTGGAAGAAAAAGCTCCGAGTCTTCATCTTCTCGGGTTCGTGGTACTTCTTATATCAACATCTCAAGTCTCCCCTGCGATGCATCAAACCCTATTACAAATATATTATTTCTACTGTTCATTATCACTGACAAATTCATACTCAATGCGCAGAGTTCTGGAGTGTGCAAAGTCGCCGAAGAATGTTGATTGAATCCCGACTCCACCAAAGTCCGCATTGGTGAACCCCGTCCGTAGGGCTGAGACTTATCTCGCCGGCAACGATCCGAATGCCGGCCTTCATAATAAGTCTGTCCGAAAACCTGAAGCAGACACCAAATTTATGGTTTGGTATTGTACTTAGAAGCCGAATCTCGGCTACATTATTTCTTGACGCCAGCTGGAGAAGCTATTAAGACTTGTCACCTGTCATCCTCACGCAAGCCATTGTGCAAATCGCAAATTCCTCTTATTATCCAAAAGGGTATCTTCAACACCCTCGGCATCAACAGACTCAAATACACAGCTTGTTCTCTCCAAAGTATTCTCTACACTCATTGTTAACTCTCACTAGCAAAAGGTATCCATCCGAAACAAAACGCCTATCCCATGTATCATCACTAAAATGACCGTTTACTTTTTAACCCAAACCGCATCCCTCAATGTCTATGCTCCTCCGACGTCTCATTATGCGACGGTAACTCCGCAGCAAAACTCTGCTGCGCAGGCGCCGGCGACGAATATCCCGCCGAATGCTGCGAATACATACTCGCGCGATGCGAATCAGCAGCCGATGGACTAGACTGCGACCATCGCGGGTCATACGACCCCGTAGAATTGCGGTAGTTGCTGGGTGGATGTCCAGGACTAGGCTGCTGTTGCAGGCTTGGTGATTGCTGTGGGTGGTAGTAATCGCCGGGGAGTTCCATGGGGAAGCTCTGGATGTTGGTTTTTGGTGGCACGGGTGGTGCTTGTTGTTGGTATTGGGTGTTGGGGGGAGGTGTTTGGCCTGGATGGTAGCCGTATGGGCTTTGGGGGTATTGCGAGTTGTTGGCATCGGGACGGGCGTAGGGGTATGTTGGTGAAGGCTGGGGTTGGAGATGAGTTTGTTGTTGCTGCTGAGCATAGGCGTAGGGCTGAGCGTAGGAAGGACCTGGGCTCATAGGTCCAGGACCAGGTGGAGCAGCAGCAGCGAACTGACCCTCCGGCATAGTCTGATGTCTCAGCGCCTGTTGTCTCGCCTGACTCGCCTCCGATCGATCATTAGGGTTATAAGTCTTGAGCTTTCCATCCTCAAACATAGCCTTCAAAAGACCAGCATCAAGTAATTCCGCCTTCTTAACCATGCGGTTAACCATATCAACACTAGCCTTTCTCGACTCCGCCTTGACGAAACCCATCAGGGTAATGTTACACTTGAGCTCAACATCAGTGCGAAGATAAAGCCCCTCCTTCGGTGCACCAAGCTGCTCAAGTCCAAGCTCAGGCTGCTCCGGCGGTTCAATGCCCGGCTGGTTCCCCATAATGCGGTACTTGTTTCGCATGTCGATACCGAGCGGGATATAAATATGTGACTGCATACCCCACGGCATATCGTGAAAACAACCATTGAAGGTGAGCTTTCCGGAGCCCATCTTTCCCAGGCCGGGGATGTACTGGATGCGCTCTGTGATCTCGTACCAGGTGCTGTAGTACTCGTCGGCGGCGGCATGGCGAGGAGCGGGGATGGGCTTGTGCGACAGGACGAGGGGGTTGAGGGTGATGATCTCGCCGTGGGAGTGAAGAAGATCGATGGCGAGCTGTCGCGGGATGAAGCCTGGGATGGGCGTGATGATGGTGAGGGTTTCCTTCTTTTTCAACATCGTGGCTTAATAGATCTCGGGCCTCGTATCGGGTTTGTTAATGTTTCAGCTGCAAGGTACGCCACGATATCGATCGAGCTCCAGAAAGCTAGCCACTCAAAGGATAGCAATCTATCACCTTATCGTCCTTTTTAATCGTAAAATATCGTATCTCCGTAAATCTTCGTATATCTCGTAGCAGCTTCGTTTCGTCAATGAACGCTCTTATCGCTGGAATTGTTTCGCCCGTGTTCCAGCTAAACTCGCAAAACAGAGCAGAGGGGAGGGAAAATGAATAAGAGGGGGGGAACCACGGGGATTAAAAAAAGGGCTTGCAGAGAGCAAGCAGGGGGTAGCCAGCCACTGATGAGTGATGCGAAGGGTCTGGGGTCTAAGCTATACCGCCACGACTATGATGATGACGTGAGACGGCCACTTCCATTTGCTGGGCGTTGATGATCACTTGCTCCCAAACAAGCTGTGAGCTTCAATGCCCAGAGACCAATGTCGTAATCATCTACAATACCAAGCCTTGACTTTTTTATCCCATCTTTTTAGCATTTTTCATCGCAAAATCTTGAGAATAAAGTTCCCGTTTTTGAAACGATCGTATTTCAGCCCTGTCCCACATCGGCCCCAGCCCCCAGATCCCGCTGAGCTATCCCGAGATTTCAGCGCGCGTACGGCAGTAAAAATAAAAACCACAGCTCGGACTCCTCATCTTCCGAACAAGCTGCGCCTTCGTAAATCCATACAATATTCTATTCACAGGGTCATAGGATGAGAGTTCCCACCCGGGAATTGCTTTTCCCGTGGTAATTGGTCATTGACGCGCGGTCTCGGAGGCTTGGTGAGATTATCGGCAGTGGATATTTGAGGGCCGTTGGAGATCTAAGCCTTATCGATAAGCTAGACGGCTGGGACCTTAATACCATGGAACTCTAGAGGTTATGATGTACGGATATTGGAGGATTACATATTTCTGACTGATATAAGTCCGCTTATGGCTTTTCAGGGTCGAGAGTGGCCAGATTTGCTTGCTCATTGCTTGGGGTATGATGCGGCCAGCCCTATCGGTTACAGAGTGGATGCGACCCTGGGCTTATGAGCATCGAGATTCTGCAATGTGTAAGGAGGCGAAAGTCATGAATCTGATTAATAATGAAACATGTTGCTTGACTGTGTAGACTATTATCGATATCTTAATATATTTATCTCTCTGGGTATACCACCCCTTACTAATAGTCTTCCACCATTAAAAACTCCTCCATAGCTCTCCGACGCTCCGTTGCCCCCTTTCGAGCATCTTACCAATCCACCATCACTTAGACTCCTCGGGCTTTCTCCCAACCATCAAATACATCGGCGTAAACAACTTCCTCTTCCCGCCCTCAACCAACGCATCCGCAGCCTGGCCAAGACTATCCGCCGTCTTCCTCGTCCCCCTCGGCGCAATCCAACACGCCTCCAACGCCCCAATCACATTATGCATCACAAGTCTCCCCCACTTATTCATCCTCAAAACCGTAAAGAAGTCACCAATAGTCTGCGCATATCGCATGTTACTATCCAAAGGCCAGTACCATGGTGCTGTTCCGTCATCAGTAGCTGCGAGATCCTCGTGGTGAAGGAGCTGGAAACCAGCGGCTTGGATGGCTGATAAGCCGTGGTCCATCTTGAACATCTGCGCGATACCGTCGCCTTGTTCGATGTCTAGACGGATACGGCGCTGTTCGAGATCGTCGTTGTTGTAGGTTTCTGTCATGAGCCATTCGTAGACGCCAAAGACACCGCCGGGTTTGAGGACTCGTCGGATTTCGCTGTAGACGCCTTCTAGGGAGGGTGCGTGGACGGTTGCTTCGATGGCATAGACGGCGTCGAAAGATTTATCTGGGAATGGGATTTTCTGCCACGCGTTAGCATATCACTGTGAACTCGCTTAGAATTAACTTACCATGAAGTCTCCCTGGACAAATTTAAGCTTATCAGAAAGACCCTCTTTCTCAGCATAGATAGTTGCTCGCTGGACTTGATACTCGTTGAGATTCAACCCAGTGACATGAGCACCAGTAAACTTGACAATCTCTCGAGCAGGTCCTCCAACACCGCACCCAACGTCTAGGACTTTCATACCAGGCCTTATACCGATGTTATGAGCGAGATAATGTTCGTGTCGAGCGATGGCACGGTTGAAATCTTCACCGTAGGCAAAACGGCAGAAATGAAAAGACTGAGACCATCCGTATTCGTAGAGATCGGTTGCGAGGTTATAATACCTAGTTCCTCAAAGTCAGTAAGAGCAAAAGGCTAGAGCCAATGGGAACTTACTGTCTTGTCAAACTGGCGTAGTTGTCAGTTCTCTCCTGTCGTACAGCCTCAACTTCATCTTCAGCTTTCTTGTTATCCCAGAACTGAAAGTATTCATCGACAGCTGCGGCGTGTGCTTTGTTATCTTTGTTGATCATGGCTCGCATTCCGCCCTTTGACTCTTTTGATTTTCGATGGAGGACATTGTCGAAGGCTGAATTCTGGGCCTCGTCGTAGGAAATCAGTTCTGAGGATGACATTTTGGAGTTTCAAGAGATTCTGAGTGTAAAAGCTTAGAAGAAGAGAGAGAATGGTAAGTTTAGAGTGGTCTGATTTTCCTTGGAAGAGAATTGTTCTTGTTTAAATAGAAATCTGAAACCTCCAACCTGTATGCTAAGGAGGCTGGTCCTTTGATATTTCGGATTCCTCCCCAACTCCATACTCTTGACAAGCACCCTAACTATTGATTCCTATAACTATGATACAATACTTTTGCGAAAACGAACAAGAGCTGTATATGCCGCTGTTGTGATCCTCTAGTTGGCATTGTAAAACAGAGTACGAATACGAACTCCACATCCGAATGCGAGAACTATTACCGTTCCCAGTTTATTACGGGGGAATAATCGCTCAAGATAACGATCTGATCTGATCTAGATAGATGGAAACTTATCTGCACCAATCGGATTGTTATGAATTACCTTGTTCGAGCCATTGAGTTGCGGGTGTCCCTGCAGCTCGCCAGTGGCGTTGACTATTTGAGGCATCGGCTATTGTGTCAGATTCTGTTTGGAGCTTCTAGATTTTCCTCTATCTTCTGGGGCTCTTAAACCATATTCTAAATATTAGTGTAATGGTGTTTCGTATTCGTGCCTGGGCTGGATCCGAGATTTCAATCTTGAGAAGAGAAGAACTTTAAGATAACACCGGCCTGCGATCTCAGCCTTTCTCAAATAAAGAGAGTGGTACTTACTTGTCATCAGTTACTTGGCTATGTTAAAGCGACTTTGGCAAAATGCGCAGGGGTCATGGTGTTGGCCTTGACTTACCTGCTGTGTTGTTCCGTTACGAGATTGATAAACAAGCAACTCGCACTATCCACAGAAGCTTCGAGGCCTAGTACTCCCGTTCTCACAGTATATCAAGTCTAGTAATCATTCATATGCTGCATCGCTCTTATCACTACTTCGCTTCCTCTTGTTCAACCTTGACCGCAAATACCCAAGCTTTGGAACAAACTGCGCGTGAAACATCCTTCGAATCGGGCTTCAGGTGCCTTTCTCTCCCAAGGGTGCAAACTCAGTATCTTACACGATCCCTATAACCTCGGTCGCCCACAGGCCTCGGAGAGAGAGTGATATATTCAATATTGGAGGGTGGATATGCGACCGGGTGGCGTTCGACATACTGGTAGGTATTGTTCTGTTTGCGCGCGCGATGGAAAACCAGAAGTTTATCTATGCTCATAGGAAAATCTTTAGCAAAATTGAAGAGTTTAAAATACTAGGAATTTGGTCCCTTTGAATGGAATGTAATATAGAGTGTCGAAGCTAACTTCAACATATCTCCTCAATTGCAAAAGGACGCAACGTGAAAACGTCGTCCTAATAACACAACTCACACATCTACGACATCATCAAACGAACATCCCCATATCCTTGCAAAAAATCCCGCCATTATTCCCGTCGCGAATGCCATATCCTTATCCCTCGGCATAAATCTGGGAATAGTTTCACTCTTAAATGGCTGCCTACGTACCCTGGAGCAGTGGCTGACAATAGCCAGTGGATACTCATTTGCGAACACGATACGATATAGCTTCAATGCGCAGGCTGCAGTATTTCTGATCCCAATTCAGTCTAATTAACATGCAGCGTCTAGAATTGGAGTTGGTTTGCGACGTGGTATAAAGCAGACGACTTCACCGCTTCAATTCAACATCTCTTCTCAATCAACTCAACTCACCAATAACGACAATGCCCTTCGATATGAACTCGGTACCCGACTTTGATGACCTCCCTCCGGTTGAAGGCATGCCTAAGGGCTGTGCCTGGGGTGTTTTTGACCGTGATGGGAAGAAAGATCAGGTTGGAACGCTGAACTTCCTGACTCCAGAAGTTGTGCGAAATGCCGCTCTCGAGGTCAAAGATGGAGTCTCTATATCTCTCAAGTACATCTCCTGAAAACACTTAATGTTAGATACTAACCTTTGGTAGCTGGCCGCTCAATGCTATGAACAAGCTCAACATCCCAGGACGACTTGCCGCTCAGCACAAGATCCTCTACATACCCGAGAGCATGGCAGCGCTTCCTTTCGAACAGGGTAAATCATGGGACGATGAATTATCCTTCAATACGCAGTGTAGCAGTCAATGGGATAGTCTGTGTCATTTCCAGCATCAGGATTCAGGCCTCGCATACAATGGCGCGAATCCTGATAAAGAAGCCCTGTCAATTGACTCGACCGAGTCTAACAAAATGCCAACCCTGGATCATTGGCACTCCCGAGGCTGCATTGCCGGCCGCGGTGTTCTAATTGACTACGCTTCTTATGCTGAAGAAAAAGGCATCGTGTTCCACGCCTTTGATGGGAACCGCATCACGGTTGAAGACCTCGAAGCTTGTGCTGCCCATCAGAACGTTGAGTTCCAACCCGGCGACATCCTGATTGTCAGAACAGGCGCAACCGAAGTAGTCGATAACATGAACCCCGCCGATCTGGGTAAAATGGCCGCCGCCAAACTAACAGGTCTTCATGGCTGTGAAGAAACAGCTCGGTGGTTGTGGAACAAGCGCTTTGCAGCTGCGGCGTCGGACTCGAATAGTTTTGAAGCGTATCCCCCGCTGAAGCCTGATGGTTCTATCGGTGGAATGAAGGATCTCGGTGAGTTGTTCTGTTTGGGAGACTATGAATGTTTGCTAACTGGCGCAGTGCTTCATATGTATTGTTTGAACATGTTTGGTATGTCGATCGGTGAGTTGTGGGATCTGAAGGAGTTGGCGAGGTATTGTAAGGAGAAGAAGAGATATTCTTTCATGATTACTTCGACGCCTTTGAATCAGCCTGGATTGATTGGATCGCCTCCAAATGCTCTGGCTATTTTCTAGGAGGGTCCCAGCTATGAGATTCCTTGGGGTGTTGAAGGATGCAGAGGCACAAGCGCTCATCCTTTTACAGAACAGCAGAGATTATTCATTGCGAACAATTTTATTAGATAGCTTCAGTAAACATAGCTTGCTTACTTACTATAGTATCTTGGCGAGGTAGCCAGTTGCTCAGAAGTACCGGGCTCGATGGCTCTTCTTTCATCCCAACCTCTTCATGAGGTTTTCACAATTGCCGGCTTCTTCATCGCAAGACTTTTGTGAATATTGAATTCTTTACATATATGCCAATTCCCTATACTCTATCTCCTTCCAAGTCCAAACATCGTCACACTGTTTCTCCACGCTGCTTCCGCAACCTCATCAACACCAACACCCTTCAAACCCGCTACAACAAGCGCCACACGCTCCATATAACAACTCTCATTCCTCTCCTTAACCAAACACTTAGCATCCCACTTATCCCTCTTCTTCGACGTCGGCAACGGTCTCGCATTCTCGCAGTACCGCTTCACCACATCGCCCTTCAGTTCTCCCCACGGCGCATCCGTCTCCAGCTGCAGTGCGTCGAGCGGTATCTTGGATACCATCTCCAGACTCTCTGTGCTCTGGAAGCTGAACCCGTTGACGCTGATGCCTAGACCTAGGGATACAAGCTTCTCCATTTGGCTTGTGCTGCCGACGAAGCTGTGTACTAAGCCACCGCGGGGGAGTTTCTCCATGTATGGTGTAATCATCTCGACGAAATCGTCAAAGGCATTGCGGCAGTGTAAGAACAGTGGGAGATCCCAACTATTCTTGACAAACAAGTCCAATTGCGCTTTGAACGCTTTCTTCTGAACATCCTTCGAGGCATGTTGCTCTCTATCATAGTCAAGACCTAGCTCTCCAAAGGCAGCGATATGTGGCGTATCCTGCGCAAGTGCACTGTTCACTTTCTGCTCCAATTCATCAAGGTATGACTTTCCACCGGCGTCAAGCTCGGAGGCGTGATATGGATGTACGCCAATTGTATAGTAAGACTGCGAGGGGCGAAGCTTGACAATACTTTCGTTGTGAGACACGTCGGCGAGTGACATGCCCGTCAGCATAACTTTACTGACGCCAGCATCTTTGGCACGGTCTAGGGTGTTGATAAAGTCCGGTTCGTGGTACTGCTTATCTTTGCGGTATATACCCTTGAACTCTTTCGCGGTAGCTGTAACAGCGACCTAAACTGTTAGACATGTATAACTTTAGGGCATCGGACTTACATCTGCGTAACGAATCTCAGATGATGGAGCTGCCGGAGCTCCTGCGGGGAAAGCACTCAGATCAATAGAAGACATGATTGTTATGATGATATCGTCAATGTTTAATAAGATTGTCAAATGAGGGGATAATCTCCAGGTAAAGTTTGAAAGAGGAGGTGCGGGGCTTAAAGTACTTGGAAATAAAGTTCCACTCAAAGGTCATGAAGATATCATGTTGCAGCTTAAACACAGCACTAGCTACGTGCGAGGAGCTTCCACGGCTTCTACGCCCAATGACAGCAGCTATCAGACTCGAACCCTAAATATTTTGGCTTTAAAATTACGTCAGCCTCTCCATTATGTGGAGGTCTCCAGATGCGGAGATGTGAAGCTAGTCTGCTGTGCTGTGCTGTGCTGGAGCTGAGCTGTCAGAAGAGGGGATTCATACGTGTCGACATGCCCTGGTCACGCGAGTCAGTTTAGTTTAGGTTGCCTTCATCAGTTCAATGATCGGTCTGTTTCGAATAATACTGACTCCCAAAACCGCGGGCCAAACTCCCCATCGCCTCATCAGAAACAACACTCGTAGCCAAGACCATTCTTTTCCTAACCGCTTTTTTTTGCACCCTAGATCCTCCCCAAGCACACCAGGTATACCGTGCTAAACCGTGAAACCTACGCGCCGAGCAAGCCTCCGATGCTTGCATGAACCACAGGGCGATGCCAAACAGAGTCGCTGTGCAGCCAGTCCTCCTATAAGAAGCCAATGAAATGCGCGAAGCCAAATTCCCCCCAAGTAAAAGGGCTTGGTCTGACTACGAGAAAAGATTTGGAAGGAAACAGTGGGCGTAGCTTTGCAAAGACGACAACGTGTGATCATCACGCTAAAGCGACTTGAACATATCCATGGTTAAAGACAGTGACAGACAGTCAAAAGCAAAAAGAAAAAAGCAGTGAGTGACTAAAGTAAACGCAGAGGGTACAGGCAAGTAGCTTAAATGAATTGAATTGATGACAATCCACCGGGGGACCAAAGATCTCCAACGCCAATCATGATTCAGACCCAAGGAAATGGAGTGAGCGTGGTGTCGTGTTGAAATCCTGAGCTGCCATAAAACTTAAAGTCATGATCCCAAATCGAAATCAAGGTTGGGTATCACTCGTAAACTGCCGAAAAGCAGATACAACTGCTACGCGATAGCTCATGATAAGGCAAGATAACTGAGCCCAAGGAAATATAAGTGCCGGGGATTGGTCGTATAAAAGCCCCTTCGTCAACGAGTTCGTGGTCAAATTACTGCAAATGGAGTTAGAACTCCTAAATATGTCAGTATGTGGAGGTCAATCGGATGAGTCACGCTTACCTGGGGAGGTCCGCCAGGTCCGGGGGGTCCAGGAGGGCCAGGAGGTCCTTGGGGACCGGGAGCAGGGCCGCCAAAGTGCTGAGGTCCATAGTTGCCAGGTCCGCCGTGGCTGGGCATGCCCATGTAGTGAGGG
>JAAOAQ010000391.1:0-34177 GCA_013396025.1 Fusarium phyllophilum | reverse complement strand
CTCTTTAATTACTATAGTATATTCTATTACTTATAGTAAATTTATAGACTATTTTATTTAAGCCTTAACAAGTACTAAGAGTAAGTATATATATAGTCTGAGAGACGTCGAGGCCAGGCTTTAAGGTCTACAAAGATCCAGAGACCCTTGCAGCATTTCTACAGCTTCTTAAAAGTCTGCACCTTACTTATAAGTGCATTCTTCAGAAGCATTAAAGGATATAGACAGTATCTTAGACAATCTATAGAGCTAAAGCCTACATATCCATTGTTTCTGAATTGCCCTTTGCGACTACTCTATAGAAGTGTAATAGAGGTATGGAGCCTATACAGAAGGTTTTTTTAAAAGAGGTTTCAAGGTCGCAAGATAACACATGACATTTACGCCAGGAATCTGAGATCAAACGACGGAAAAGTGGAGTAGCCTCGAAGGATTCGCATAGTAGTGAGTTTCGGCTAATAACAGTTTAACAAATCATATACTTCCCGAAGTAGTGTTCGGGTGTGGAGTACGGCAAGCCGAGAATTACTAACCATGCCACGATTCATGAATATCCACAACTTGCGGACCACCCGGCCTAGCATCAAGCGGCTCCTCTTGTGCTGCAACCAACCTCGATCACCCGGAGAGACAGAATCGAAGAGCAACTCTTGATCGATCTACCCGCCACCGAATTGCAAAGCCCCCAATATCGTGTGACCTTAGCGCTTCAAAGTGCAGCAGTGATCCGATAGCTGACACAATCTAACTATGATTTGGCAGAGAATCTGACAGACATATCTGTTGTGGACTGGGGGAATCTAATGTTCTACAACTGGCTTGTCACAGAAACGGGTAAGAAGATGGATATTAATATAAATAACCCAAATCCCTTCTGCGACCGGTCGGTGCATGAGTTTTCAGGCATTGTAGTTTGGCTGGCAGGATACTGAAATGGGCGATTCGGCTTCTTACAAAGTCCATGCGGGGTAAACTAACTAAAGAATCGGGAAGTGGAGAGCATCTGTTCCCCGATTGCCTTACCCCATGCATACGCTGCCAGGGTGGACTAGAACTATAAAGGGACTGGAAGGAAGTGTAAATTGAGGTCAATGTAGTGGGAAATCTATAACAAAAACTTATACAATTTCCAGAAAAAGTCTACAAAAGGTCTACAGCAAAATGCAGATTGACTTTCTCCAGACAAACACGATGCTGATGCTTTTCAGCATCTTGTCAGTAGTATGGCTAGTTAAGGTGACTCTGAACATAACCTGCAAACGCCCATGACCCCATCGCTGACAGATTTCTTCAGGTGGTTCAGCGAGCATATTTTACTCCCTTACGTGGCATACCAGGGCCATTTTACGCCAAGTTCACTCATCTGGTGCTAAAGAAGCATATCCTTCAAGGTCGAAGAATGTACTACATCCATGAACTTCATGTAAAATATGGCCCAGTAGTACGCGTGGCACCTGATGAAGTCGACATCGCCGACCCTGCAGCCTTCAAGGAGATTCACCGTATTGGCGGTGGGTATGTGAAATCCGACTGGTATGAGTCTTTCCGTAAAGGAGATTGCCACGATGTATTCTCCATGACAGATCCCAAAGAGCACGCCCGACGAAGAAAGCTGTTTGCGCCTCTCTTCAGCAACTCAGCGCTGATGAAAAACTGGTACCCCGTCATTAGGGATAAGGTAGCGGTGACAATTCGCAAGATCAAGCAGGACGCAGCTCAAACAGGCGATGCTGACATCTTTAAATGGTGGACATTCATGACTGCAGATGTCATCTCACATCTCTCATTTGGGGAGCCGCTCGGAATGCTTGATCATGAGAAGGTATGGCACCGAGAACACAACAACTCAGGTCTTTGTACAGGATACTGATATACAATACATAGAAAACCGAGAGCATGCAAAAGATTGAGGATGCCGCCAAGTTCGGATTGGTTTCATCTGAGCTACCGCTACTATGCTCCATCCTCAGGTGGATCCCAATCGCTGTGGTACAGAACTTGGTCAATGCCGACGATGAAGTCCAGAAGCACGCAGAGGAGACAATGAAGCACGTTCGTAACAGTGGTATAGGCGCAGCCAACATATTCTCAAAGCTAGTTGCCGAAAGCGAAAAGGACAGTGAGGAGCTGACTGATTACCAAGTGGCGTTTGAGGCAGGAGGCTTCATCGTGGCCGGCTCCGGGACTACTGCCGTAACACTGACCTACCTCGTCTGGGCCGTCCTCTCGAACCCCGATATTCAGGCCAGGATAGAAGCAGAGGTCGCAGAATTGCAACCCGATTATACAGATGCCGATCTTGAAGCTCTTCCCTATCTGTCTGCCTTGATTGAGGAAACTCTTCGTTTGTACTCTGCTGCACCGGGAGCAATTCCTCGAAGGGTGCCCAAGGGGGGTGCAACGCTGGTGGGCTATTTCATACCTGAAGGTATCACAGTCAGCACTCAAGCTTATACCTTGCATCGGGACAGCAATATGTATCCTGAGCCAGAGAAGTAAGTATTCCATACAAGATCCCGTGAAAATAAAATCCCAGTACTAACTATGGCAGATTTATGCCTGAGAGGTTCATCTCACCCACAGGGGAATACCGGTCGCCTCAAGGCGTATTTGCAGCATTTGGTGCAGGCTCTCGTACTTGCTTGGGGGTTCATCTCGCGCTTATAGAGCTCCGACATGGCGTTGCGGCTTTCTTCCGCGAGTGCAAGGGCGCCCAGCTGTCCACTCGAACAACGCCTAAATCTATGGAAATGGTTAACTATTTCCTCGTTAGCCCAAAGGCAGAGCAATGTTGGGTTAAGGTTCATTAAGCATCTAGCTAAAATATAATAAGTTTAACCTTATTATGAAAAATAGTTTTTATTTTAATAATAGAAATAACTTTATATAATATTAAAATTATTATTATATATAAATAAGGTTTTATCTATAATTAGAAATAAATATTTTTAAATACTTAAAATTATATTTTCTATTAAAGGGAAGTAGCTTTATTTTTTAAGTATTATTATATAAGCCCTTTTAATTATTTTTAGTTGATCTTTTAACTTAAAGATTTAAGCAGTTTATACTTTCTAGCTTTACAGTTTATTATATTAAAGAGATTACAGAGAGTGCTAACCTTTAGGAAGAGAACTGATATATTAAAGCGGTCCAGCAAGACCATACCTCCAGCCCTGCCCGGTAACAGCAGTCTTATAGGACTTGACCTGTTCCTCCCTTCAGACAAGCTAGATGAATGCTGACTATTATAAATAGAATCAACTATAAGAGGGCTGGTGTCAGACCCTCTTACACACATGCAATGATCGACTTTCGCAATCGTTGGCCGAGATCGGGCAACCATGCCACACCTCACCATGGCGGCTCTTCCTTTGGCCTGTTAGTATCATGGAGCGTAACAGAGATTGTGGATGAAGCTTTGCGATATAATAAACGCAAGGATTTCGAACAGCAGAGATAACAAAACTAATTAGATCGTTAGAAGGAAAGCGCCGATAACTGAACATCGTTCAGCGAAACGCCTTTTCTCTCCATCCTTGGAGTATGGGGTGCGGCACCAGTATTTCTCGAACCCTCGTGTTTGACAAAAAAGCTATAGGGCTCGCCTTTACCAAAAATCAGCCTTCGCGACTTAACAAGACGTTGAAACTCCATAGCTCGCTCAAGATCAAAGGCTTGACCTTCAAGGAGATATCTATCCTGCAAGAACTTTGCAACATTACCAGCACAAATCATTTGGTTGTGGTAGTCACCAGCCATAGCTCCACGCGATGATAGATACCAAGCCTCGAGACCAATTTCAATGCATGAGGAGAGATCTGCCATTTTGCTAGTATACAAGTAACGGAAATGAAGCGCTGTAGCATATATGATTAGATAGAAGGCCCGGCGAGGGTCATCCTCCGAAGTCATGTCCACTGCGCACTGGCCAAGTGAGATAGTTTTAATAAGACCCTTTGGGTTTCCTGTGGCGCTGAAGCGTCCTCTCAGTGCGATTGCCAGACCACAGAAGTGCCAGGCCAGGTGTTCTGATCGACCTCCATCCTGTGCCATAGTGATGGCCTCTTGTGCCAGTCTGACGGGTTCATCGATGTCAGTCGGTATTCCATAGGTGAAGAAGCAGCTTAATGCTAACACAAGGTCGGTTGTATACTGTGCTCTGACGGAACAAGACATATATGCCTGGTCGCTGTAAGAATAGTACCAAAATATTGGCTATAGGTTTCAAGATCGTCCTCATATACTACTGGACAATAGAGGAACAGCGTCGGTGGACAGCGGCAAATGATGCGTGCAAGATCGGGATGCCGCCTTTCGTGCACCAAGGTATTCTCACGTACCAAATGAACCAACTGCACAGCCTCTCCCAAATTACTCAGAGACTCCTCCCCCTCATTCAATGTATGCAAATCTCATAGCATTGCTGCAAGACTAAGGAAATAAGGGCAGCCATTCATTGGATCCTCTACCTTCAGGTCAACTGCTTGAAGACCCAATACAATCGCTCCGTCAAGGTCGTTGCGGTTGTTAGCCGCGAGGAATCGCTGGTACAAAGCAGTTGCTAGGCCCTCAAGGATTCTCTCTTGCATATAGGGTGTATCGCGGGAGGCCATCACAGCCTGTTGCCCAATGCGAATTGCTTCATTCAGATCCCTCAAGTTTAATGTAAGCTTGTATTGTTGTAGAAGACAGCGTGAATATCGGGCAAGGCAATGTGGTCAATTGGTATCATCTTCTGACATCAATTCATATGCTCTCTTGCAATAATAAATGTCCTTGTCGAGATCGGATAGGAGTTGAGTGGTACAGAACATCTGGTAGGTTATTGTCGCCAAGTTATACAAAGCTGTAGCTCGTCCATTTATATCGACATCGGGCATCCCAACCACTTTTGTTGCAATAATTCTGGCCCTTTCTAGGTGGTCCAGGTTACCGGTGATTTCATAGCGAAACGAAAGCTCACAGGCCTGGTAATTGAGATACCGATGCTGAGGTTGTCCGGCAGAATACTCCCAGTCATCTGGGTGTTGTCCCAGCTGTTTTGACACCCACACTACCTCATCAGCAGCAATTGGGTCTTTTTTCTCATCGTAAAGCCTCAAGAGATGCAACCCCAGCCTGGGGAGATATGATGGGTTCTTCGAAAGTTTGACAAGCCTCCTCATGATATTGACAGCCTCAACAATATCTTCTGGCTCCCCTGTTTTGAGATATCGTAGATTTAGTGGGCGAGCAAGCTCATCCAAGCTTGTAATCTTGCTAGCGCCATAGATAATGTACCAAAATTGTTCCATACTCTTTCAGAAGAGCTTGAAAGACTAGCCTCTATAAGCAAGTATTGACGATCCGCGTTATGCAGTTCACTACTATGCTTGACGGGAAGAACATATGGTATTTTCGTATATCAACCGACGATTGGGATTCCACAACGGATGTGACAGAAGTGATGTTAGCAATTGTCGCCGAAAGACGGATTTCCATAAAGTCAGGTCCGGTTTGCGGACCTCCATAGAGTCGATGCCGAAGTGCGGAGTACTGGGTACTTATTCCCGAGGCGCGGCATACCTATCAGTCATTTCCGGGTTTGAAGTACAGACTTATGAATCCCGAATTACCTGGTACCAAGTGGTTACTGCGGTCGGAATACCCTGCGTCGCATTTCCACTCCTCGTTGCACCAGAGACCGCATTTTAACATATATTGGTTTGCTATTGCGGTGCCCCGGGAAAAGGGAATTCCGTAGTTTTAAATTGAGAGAAGATGTATGGCTTGATAGTAGCCTACTTAATTGCTGTTAAACCTCATAGGTCATGCCCCTGGGAAGAAATAGAAACTAGGACTCAGAAACTGACCGATATCAGTCGCTATGTTGCTCAAATGCTTGACTTCAAGTACCAGATGTCAATACTCCCCAGATGCGTATCTTCTACATTAAACAGGAACTCACACCATCCACAATCATCCAAATCGCGAAAGCCGCGCCAGCCAGGAAATCCTGCGGCCACCCGCAGGTATACCTGTCTGACGCGTAGGCCTTTCTAATCAATTGCAGAGCGTTTCCAGCATTACACGATTGTCCGAGGCATGGAACTAAGACTCACGGAATTCCAGATTGCTACCCTACCAGATCAAGCAGATCAGACCAGCTCGCCCACTACTTCAGCACTGCCATCAATAACTTGTACTATGTAGCCAGAGAACATGGTAGTTCTTTAACAAATTAGAGATACTCAGCTTCTTAATAACCTGATTTAGAAGCAGCTATAAGGCACCGCCATCCCCTGTGTCTTGGAGGAATTTGTCTTTCTGTGATAATCGCAGAGCAAGTTAAAATAAAACCTCAAGAGCTAGTTGTTTTCTGACAGGAAAGCGAGTTTCTCTACCCTAAATATGATTAGACCAAATGCATCTTACACAGCACTTTATAAGTTATGCATTAAACCTAGCAAAAACAATTAATGCTATCGTTGAATATATAGTTAGAGGTCATAAATTCTTATCTCTAGTACTCATTAGTCATTATGCAACTTGCTTCCTATTCTTGAAATCATGGAATAATCTGGTCATCTACATAGTCTCACGTTTCGGGCAGCTGGTACCCGGCAGGAATACGGGGGCGATACTTCCCTGGCGCCATATGGTAGAACCCTTGTGGCTGCTGATCACAATCCATCTTGGCTATCTCGACATAAGTCTAACGGTTTAATCGGTCGCGTAAGAATATTTCCTAGTCTTTGCAGCCATGACCGACTTCGCCATTTGCATGTGCATAACGAAGTGCATGGGAAACAGGCGCGGGCTTTTGCGTTGATATGGTCCCGGGGGCCGGGGCTGCTGATGGCTCTTGACGTTTAGTACTTTGAGGTATCCCCGAGAAAAGAATAAATGATCGGAGATCAAAACGTGCGAAGGTTTTGGGGCTTGAATGGCACGGATTGTCTATCACCTACCACAGTTTGACTTTCATGCGATACATCATGACTCCAAGAATAATCTCCTGTGGGGTTTGCTTATGCCATTGATTACACGACAATGAATAAAATACAAACGGAATTAATGTCATCAATAACAGTCGTTTTGATTCATGATGCTTTATAAGTTCAGCTCTCATAAACTGAATACAACACCGGTAGTTGGTAGTCGTCCTGCTTCGAATATGGAGCGACTGATGCGAAGCTTTTTGATGCAAGGACATTGGGCATGAGCTCCGTTGCTAGAATCTAGACAACGGAGCATTATAAATGGAGTAACAGACTCTGGAGGTTTTGACAGCGTGACTCCGGAGCATTAAGCTCCCCGATGGAGGGCTGATAATGTAGAGTTTCTCAGATGACTGTGGACAACGGATCTCATCACTCAGAGCTTGGTGTCATTAAAGTCCTTGGATCTAAATTGAAGGTCAACAAGCTCTCGATATGGACCTATAAGGCTTGAAATACACTTAAAGTGTACTCCAGGCTTCGTAGAACATTCCTTGGAGCTTAAGAATCCGGAGGTGCTTGAGACTTATGTCCGAGCCTCGGAGCTCAATGCTGTGAGGACTGTGAGCTCCGGGCCACGGAGTTTCCTTCGCGGAGCTCCATAATTTGGGCTTCAGAATCTTCTTCTGTCTACGCTGAATGCAGCACTAGCTTCTCTACTATCCTCAGTGTTTACCATGGCTGATTTCTACCAGTCATCCAGGATGACTTGAGATTATGTAGTAGGCTTAGAACAGTGAACAGAATTTCCGTATGGACTTTAGAGAACCCAATGCAAGTAATCTCTTTATTCGTATGAAGGATTTTATATTAAATATGGAAAAAGGTTTACCTCAGAACTAGCTTTTAATATATTTAGAGCTTTATCCGGCAGTTTTGTAACCTCAGGCAAGACAATGGAAAGGATTGAGAAACCACTCATCACGAAATTGAGGACCTACCCTGGTTACTTATCGACAATTTTGAATTGCAGCTACCTAACTTCAACTATATCACTTATTCTGTTGAAGTGAGAATCTGCCCTTAACACATTTCCTCAAGAGTCTTGGCACTGTGCGGTCTTACTCACAACCAGCCGTGCAGTATTCCATATAGAGATCACCCAAGATTTAAAGCATATAGCACACTTCAGTAACAATGCAGCTATGAATGACCCCTGTGTTTACATATCTACATACAATTAACCTTCTGCAACCACTCAGGGGGCTCTCCGGTGTTTCTTCCTGTCATTGCTGCTGCTGCGCACATCTCCAAGCTTCCAAAACAGAACTGCCTGCCTGTAAGTCCTGGCCCGTAGTGGATGTACTTGCCCGAGTTCGTCATGATGACTTTGGCCTTCTTTGGGATGATGGGCTCCTCGATTGAACACCAGCATGTATCCGTAAGAAACTGCACGCCAAACGCTTCAAGGTCTCTGACGTAGCCTGCTTGTGAGGCAAGGGCGTGCACGGCACGACCACAAGTTACTATAACTGCTACATCAGCGTGCTTGGCCTTTTCTCGGCAAAGCATAGCGAGATCCTTGATTTCATGCAACGTGAAGTGGGGGTTGCCTAAGGAGATGAGGTCGACCTGACGAGACGCAGAGCTGTGGTTGAACTCATACCAACAATCTCTCAATTCCTTCCAACCGAGAATAATCCGTTGGGGCATGACGCCACCGCATACAGCTTCGAGGGTTGGAGCCTCGGGAGTCAAGTTAACCATGTGGAACATGGAAGAGCTCGATGATGTAGCAAAAGCAGCCGAGAAAGCTTTGAAGTCTGTCGTGGAAGGTTTCATGTCTTCGAGCCCGGTAATGACAGGAATGCGTGTAGATGCAGCGCCTCCGAGTGCATAGCCCAGAACAGGCCAAAAAGAGCTATCGATATTTCTGAATGGCTGTACATGTATATGTAGCTCTGCCATACGATTTTCATCAAGGTATACTCCGGCCTTTGGAGCTCTTCCCGTCAAGGCAATAAGAATTTCAAGCATATTTGGATTCTTGAGAGTCCTAGCACCCAAGACGCTATTCGCATAGATGACAGCATTGGACTCCCCCCAAGCGATAGAGTCCCCTAGCTTGGGAGCGGTGTCAAGGAGATAGGGGGCACATGTGAATGACACCTTGCCATCCATATCGAGGAAGGCTTGTGTCAACTCATAACAAGTTGAGCCAAGCTCTGTATCAATCCCCAGATTTCTCCAGCGACGCTGGTCAATATTAAGAGAGTTGATTGTGGACGGAATGCGAAACCTTCCACCCAAATCTCGTAGTTTCTTGGCAAAGTCGAGGCTTCCTGGGCCGTACCACGCACCATCAACATGGGCTTGGCTCACATCCATCATCTCCTCGGCGCCCATCATGTCAGCCACCCGAGCTAGAATCTTCATAGAAATCCTAGTAGCTTCTCCGTTGACGCCTTCGAGGGTCGCCTTGTCAAAGTCGGAGAGTTGAACTTTAAGGTTGTGAATATCGGAAATAGCGCGGTCAGGCTCTAGAGGGCTTAGTTGTAGGAGACCATTGGAGACTTTGTCTCCTTGAATATAGACGGTAGTGCCATTCCAACCCAGGACTTGGCTGAAGTCTTCTGGCTTCAATACAACTACCGGAGCCGTCTTGCCAAAGAATTCTTCAGCAACAATAACCCCAAGTGTAATGATATCTTCTCGTCGCTTGAAAATCAGAGCTTTAGGACCAAGCCCATTGAGGATCAGTTCCATCATGATCACACTACCACCACACGATCCCCTCCCACTAGGGATAGCCAGGATAGTATCTTTCAAAAGGCATCCGCTTAGTGGATGGAATCGATCGATTACTTCACCCATTTTAGGGTTGACTCCGCCCCAGAAGCTCAACTCAAGGTTGGCCGTCAGGAGCGTTGCCGACGCAACGCCGTTAGTATATGCGGTGCCATGGAAAGACGTTACCCCATTCTGCGTCATTGAAGCCATCGTTTTATGGAGTGGAGGATCGGGTGGGAAGTAGATACGCAAACCAATACAACAAAAAGCATTGTAAAAAGGCTTTTATCATCGAACTGTTACCCGAGATCTGGTTCCTATGTTCGGATGGAAGCCGAGACAGAAGTCTCCCTCAAGCCACGAGGTCACGTCCAGGGTATCTGCTGAACCATCAGTGCACCCTGATGTAGCCAATGAGCTCTAGTGTCTAGATATACCCAATCGGAATAATCGGATAGTAATACCGTAGTGCCAATTATCGGCTGATAACTCCGTATCGCTATGAAATTTGATTCAGGCGCAGACACCCATTGCTCCGAGATTATTAGGAAATAAATGAGTATATAGTGTCACAGACTAAAGTTTTGTGCAATACAGTACTGTAAATGTTCGCCCAGTACTAGGTGTGTTATTTGCAGTTGAGACTTGTGGCTGAGAGTTGAAATCAGGAGAAAGAACTTAGCCCCAGTGCATTCCATATCCCAGCACATATCATTTTTCAGATGAACAGGAACATTTAATGATATTTGCCTGTGAGACGAGTGTATTGCGTGCTCGTGAAGTCTGGCAAAGGTCGCCAACGCGCAGCCCAGAAAATTCCTAACCTGCGCAACCCAACCTTCTCCAAGTTCTGAGTTCAGCACTCCCTCTTCTCCGGACTTGATGTGCTCTGGATATCGAGGGTCGCATACATGTCTGACATTGGAAGTTTTATTAGCCTCTATAGGGCAGGTGAAGGAAATTTCCTTTACACACCTGGGCTAATTAGACCTTACCCTCGGCCCCACTCCCGCTTGCATCGGATCGGAGGCCGACGGAGCGGGGCCGGTTGAGTCCGTTGAGAAGCCATTTTTTGTTATGTTTTGCTCATTTCCTCTTGGCCTAGGCTGGAATGCTTGCCACAGGGATTGATGGCGAAGGGTTAGAAAGGCAGTATCCGTGGTTCCAGTTCCAATGGTTACAAATCTGTGAGAGTTTGTCCACAAGACAAATTGTGGGGTAATGCTGATGGACTAATCTGACTATCACCATCCGTAAGCTGCATGAGATTTGCGGCAGCAGACACAGCAGACAAATTGCGAGTCTAGTTACCGTTACATGGACAACATCTCGGGCTTTTTACAAGTCCAGTGACGTCGGCCCTCTCGACTTCCAGCCTGTCGCTCCTGTTCCGTCGATCGCCGATAGGAAGGTCTTGATTCGATGCCGTTGAGTTGCGCTATCCGTAGTTCCAAGCCTAATCTTATTTATAATCTAGTCTAGACCCGCAATTTGTCTTCACAGCCCCATGCCGAATAGCCTGCAATTTGTCTACAGACCTCCCTTCCCCTGCAATCCTGACCACTCGCTTCATCTGCTCAGCGCATCTTTATCGACAACACCTCAATCTACCTGTTTTGTGGACAGAAATGGATAACTCCCAACCGGCTCGTCGTGGCCGTCCTCCAATCCAAGACGGGCAAGACATGGTCAATAGTCAGCAGGTCAGTGTGTGGGTAACAAGAAGACCCGACCCGCCTGTTTCGCAACCACCAAGAAGCTAACGAGGGCCCCTCTGGCTCCAGAAGAAGAAGCTAGGGATGCGCCTTGCACAGAGGTCATACCGCGCCCGGAAACAAGAGGCTCAAGAATCCCAAAGGCTCCGAGCTGAAGAGCTTAGCCCCGCTCTGGACAACGCCTTGGCAACCTTTTCCACACTCCATCGGCGTATTCTCGATACCTCGCAAGCTCAAAACGCGCCGGATCTTCTTTTCCATCTGAACGATGCCGTGGAACAAATGGCTACCATTGCATCTAGCACGAACAAGAAGTTACCCTTGACGCATGCTCCAGATGATTCAGGCACTAGCTTTCGTCAACATGGCCCTGAAGTGCCGGCTCCACAACAGTCAGCCACCGTAGCTTCCGGAGCTATAGCCATATCTCTATGGACGAGCACTTCTAAACAGATTCCAGTGCCAGCAAGGCTCGAAAGAGCCTGCTTCTAGCGTGTGGTGTCCACCTTATCTAGCAGCACGGTAGATGGGAGCCAATTCCCGGCCTTGTCTCTTCCGCTTCAATTGCTGGGTGTAGAACTTCTAATGGTCAATTCTCTGCGAGGCCTGTCGCTATTTAATGCTTCCGTGGGTGATTTCAAGTATCCGCTGCACTCCGCTTCCCGGCTCCCGAACATGTACCGCGTTGTTGAAGGTGAAACCAAAGCCGTGTTCAGAATGCCATCTCCGTTCTTACAGCGTATCGTGAGAGGGAAAACAAGGACAATACTAGACACGAATCTCGCGCACCTTCAGGGAGAATGGCTTGAGGCTATGGATGTAGAGGAGTACCTTGAAGAGCGGGGAATCTATATTTGCAACACTGTTACGGGCGGCACAGCAACGGCAAGTGACACCATATATCAACCGTCTGTCCTAGGTAGTGCGCAGAGTATACCTAAGGAGCGACGCGTCCCTGTGTCTTCATTGGGGGGGTTTCCTGGCCATGAGCCTGCAGACTACTTAGCTTTCGGGCTTCCAGGGCCCAGACAATGGTTGCGTTGTGCTAACAGCCAAATCCTTTCAAACGCTATAGCAGGTAACATACAGTCGGACTTCACTCAGCAGACCACCCAGAGTACCGAAGAAGCCTCCCGGATCACTGTCGATCTTGACAAGCTCGTGTATCTACTCGCGGAGAATGCCATGTGCCTTGGTCCTGTTCCAGGAATCCGAAAAGCTGATGTGGACGCCTCGATTCGGGGATCTATCACTTTATCTTCAAGTCTGTAGAAATCCATCACAGCCTATCATTCATTCCAAAGCTTGGTCTAAGTTTCTGTGCACAACATCACCATATGATAGTCTCTCTACCCGTTCCTTCAACACAACCACTACCAAGCCACTACTTGGAAAGCAAGGACAAATCTCCCATAAGAGGCACTGCCAGGGTGGCGATACGCTCAGCGATCTTCCAATCTTCTTGCCCATCGAAATTGCCCTTAACAAGCTTATCCTGATACAAGCCCAAATTCGTTACACGTTTGCCTTTATCCTCGCCCACGCCGAAGACATCGGTCGTGCAATACGTAGTGGCACTGGCGGTTTTTTCGCCTGTGACTTCGATGAGCTGCGTAGTTAGAGCATGCTGTGTTTGGAAATTCCCGACCATGCCCTGCACTCTAGTCGTGATTGCTGTAACCCCCTCAACAGAGCCGCCAGGCCCAGGGAAGTCGACCTTGGCGTTGTCAAGGAAGGCCTTTTGAAAGGTGTTCCAGTCTTTGAGATCAACACTGATACAATAAGGTGCGATGCAATTGCGGATGAGTTCGTGGTCTGAAGTAGCTGGGGCCATTATGATGGTTTTTGGGAGTTTGGCTAGGTAAATTGTTTTTGTTGGGTATGATTGCAAATAGTCAACTGCCAAATACACTACCCTTCTTTTCGACTATGTAGAAGGGGGGATGAGACTATAGATAAGCTCTGTCAAACAATGGTTAATTGATTAGAACTGAAAGTCTGCGTCAGGAAAAAAGCGAAATCCGCGATGTAACCGCCAGGGGAGCAATCATACACTGTTGATATTTCCCAGGCGTAACACCGCCATGTAATTACAAATTAAATAAATTTCATTATATTTAATAAGCATGACGCGGACTTCAATACGAATCGAAATGGGTCTTCTAAATCCCATGATGCGCCTGTTCCTCAATTGTGGTTTTTCTTCTACCCTATTGCTCCTTGCGTTTTCTCCACTTTAATGTAGTAAGCAACTCCTCTATAGACAAATTGCGGACCCCCTGCTGAGGTTGCGTCCAGGACGTATTTGCGTAATTAGTAATACATACTTTAGCTTTCCAAACCCTTTTTCTTTATTGGGTTGACCTATGAAGATGTCTGATTGGTCAGAAAATATTTACAGTTGAAGAAAGTTTCTTTCCCCTGTACAGGCCATTCTAGTAACAGACAGCGGCGCGGATAACATCGAGCAACTGAGTTGGCCCTTGTCACTTGGATTTGTCTGGCACACGCGGAGATATACTTCTTATTTGTAATAGTAGGCTTAAGTCCTAAAGCCAAATATCAATAGTCTTGTAGATTTAATCATGACCTACAGACAGCACTAGGTATATAAAGCATATCTATCACTACAGTAAAGTCTTTTCTCAGACAACAACAGCAGAATAACCAACATTATCATCAAGGATTATGAAGGAAGCATACATCGACAAGGACCTCAATGTCGAGATCCGAGACGTTCCTGTGCCTACAGCCGGGCCAGGCGAGCTCCTCATTCGCACAGTCGTGTCAGGCACAAACCCCAAAGACTGGAAAATGCCCAAGTTGATGGGTGGAGACCCAGCGAATCATGGTGACGATATCGCCGGCTACATCGAGGCGGTCGGCGAAGGAGTCACCGGATTCTGTCCTGGTGATCGAGTCGCTGCTTTCCATCAGATGTTTACTCCTCATGGTAGCTACGCAGAGTACTCAGTGGCCGCCGCTAAGTCAGCATTCCATCTCCCCGACGCCACCACCTTTGAAGGTATGAGTTTCTTTTTCCTCTTGCACATATGCTCTTTTCTGACACATACACAGAGGGCGCCACGATCCCGCTTGCCGGCATGACAGCTGCTCTTGGCGTTTATCAGAGACTCCAACTGCCTCTACCCTGGAACCCTGTCACTGTCCCAACGCCCCTGGTTGTTAATGGAGCCGCAACAGCTGTAGGAGCCTTCGCCATCAAGTTTGCAAGCCTTTTGAATGTTCATCCATCATCGCCATCGCAGGCAATGGTATTCCATTCGTGGATACCTTACTTGACAAGAGCAAGGGCGACATCATCATCGACTACCGGCAGGGAGCCGAGTATGTCAACGAGGAGCTTCGCAAGGTTGCAAAAAAGCATGTCATCTCTTATGCCTACGATACCGTGTCTGATGAGGCAAGCGTGGAGATGCTTTCTAAAGTCGTTTCTGCAGAGAATGGAAAGATTATGAGTGTCATTCCTAAAGAGGATGAGGTAACTCAGGGAATTACTGTGCTGGGATCGAATTTTGGCCATATCCACGAGTCCGCCAAGGAGGGGTTCAAAGTTGGAAATGCAGAATTCGGTGTTGCCATTTACAACCTGGTCAGTCTTGGCCTGGCCGACGGCTGGTTCTCGGGGCATCCTTACGAGGTTGCTAAGAGAGGATTGGCTGGGCTTGAGGGTGCTTTGAAGGATATGGAGGCAGGTAAGGTATCTGCAAAGAAGTATGTCTTGCGCTTAGCAGAGACGCCTCTCGTACTTAAGGATTAGGGGAACGTATACTAGCTATGATATGAAGAACCTTGCATTTAAATTTCTTAGGGCTATATTGATTTACTGAATTGTACAAGACGCTCAAGTCCACTTTGCCCTATGTACTAGCCTCGCCGACAAGGAATAGGAAACCGGTCCAACACCTGGCAGTCACATCATTTTCATCTCCGCACGTTCCACTATACCGAAGTTCCGTACCGACGCCACGTTGCCGCGGCAAAACCTGGCGTAAATGCGCTTGATTGGACGAATAGCTCTGGCAGCTAACTGTTTTAGCTCCGGAGGCATTGGAGGAACTGAAGTCATTCAAAGACTTCCAAGCAAAGCTCCACGAGAGTCTAGATAAGCAGTTCGCAATATCCTGCTGCGATGATACGGCCTTCTCACGGAGGTTTCCGACGTGAATTCATCTTCAGTGAAGCTGGCAGTCACATCAATGGCCATTTCTTGGTAGTAGATGGTGGCGCTTGGAGATTTCCAGGCCTCTAGGGCATGTCAGCAGGCTTGTCGTACCCCGATATTGTCCTTAGCAATCAATCATTGACTACCCACGTAAAGGCCAGCTACAGAACTGACACGAAATTGTGATGAACTTTATTTTCCTATTTTTTGTGCTATCCTCCGGTTCTAGAGTCCCCCTTAGACTAGTATTGCAATATCATCACCATCTGGACTCATTAATTCTATGGTTGTGAAGCTTCTGCTAAGCTCATCGCCTGAATTGTCCCGAAATCCGGAAACATGCACTGGCTGAGGATGGCGCTGACATCTGCGTCTTCATTTTCGTCGCTGATCGTCAATTAGTTCAGTGGCATCTCCTGAACACCCACGAGGTCGCGGTCGTAGGGAGGCAACACGTACCTTGTGCCTGTCCCAAGCCCATAGTTACTAGCAGCATTGAAGGCCCATATAATCGGCGACGCTGACCTGGCAGTGTCTCTATCATGACGCCCTTGGCCTTCTGACATAACAACGCGGCTTTCATCTGTCCCCGCAGGCGGGGGGGGGGGGGGTNNGGGGGGGGGGGGGGGGGGGTGTTCCGGAACACGGCGCCTTACATTTATGACCTCTCGAGCTCTTGTAAATAGCCGATACAAGATCTCGGCGCCAAAGTATGTGAACTTGACTTCCTTTACTACCATCATACAAAGATCCAGCCGATGGCAGCCTAGGCGATGAACCAACTTCCGCGGTGACACAGAATGCAGGAGATGTATTTGCAACGTTGGTACGAGAGCGATGCAGCTATATAACATTAGTAAAGCGAGGTGAAATAAGCAGGTGCTAGTGCTTATTGAAACACTCTTACATTAATGATTGAGAGAGACAGATCATATCTGCCATGATCATGTCACCGAGCGTGTTGGTCGAATTCATAGCGGCAGCAGTTGCTTTCCTTTCTGCACTTAACAACCAATCTTGCGATTCTTTATCAGGGGCGGCGGCGCGCTGATTTCGGAGGCTCTGTAATACAAATGGACGGAATAGGGTTATCAGTGCAGACCTAGTCACATTTACTATAACAATACTTTTGTCGTATAGCCAGCATTCTTACTCAAAGAACAGTTCGAAATGATGCATGTGAAGGGTGAGAACTGGATCGGTGGCTCTAGCTCTGAGGCAATCCAGGTGCTTGTGATGACCTCTTAGCTCGCATTCCAGATCATTCACGTCCGAGTGGGTCGAAAGCGTCCGCTTGGCGAGGTGTTGGACAGAAAGAATCCTTGACAAAATGCTGGTGACGGAGAGTAAGTCATCCCACAATAAATACAAATCTTCGGGATTCTGTGGCATATACCGCCGACGCTGAGAATCTGTCAGCTCAAAATACAAGCTCTCAGAGACTTTTGCATCTGGCCTGGGTGTGTCGGCGTGTACTAAGTTAATACGCATGGGCCGTCCCATGCCAACAGATAACCACGTTTCTCGGAAGAAGCAACGCCACCAAAGATGTTTCCAGAGATGCTGATCGATGGATGAACGAGATCGACAGTGATCAAGACTTTCATCTGGTTCACGATGCAACCCACCTGTCTGGCAAAGGCTGATGGCAATGCCGTTCCAGTGCCATGGCCCAAGCCTGTCTTCTGTGTCTGAGTACCAGAAACCCATCAACAGAACCGCTTGAATCAGGACTATCTTGGATCGTTCGTAGTTCGCGTCGTACAATGCCTATAAGGGGGAAAGTCAGACACCTTCTTGAGTTAGAAAGCCGCGGAGCATACCTTTGCACGTAGGAACATCGCCCGTTTCATATCCTTTCGCGATTCATAACCAGCTGACTGCAGGGTCATCGTGTCGGCAAACTACACCATCAAGGATTAGCAAAAGTTGCTGTGATGTGATGTACTGCATCGGATCCTTTCTTACATTTGCAGCTGCCAGGAAGACGCTCCAGCGAAGATGGAGGGACATGCCATCCTGCCCCGGGCTTTCAAAGTCTCTGCGGAACGAAGAAACATGTATGACAGGCAAGAAAGGGTGGACGTAACGGAAGTACGCCTGGACGAGTGATTGTTGAGTATCGAAAGCTGGCAAATCAAAGCATCCTCTTTTTCCCAAGTATTCGTGCGTGTCAGAATCAACATTCGTTGAGCTTAGGGCTGCGGCGACGAAATGACCACTTTTCTCGGGACGCTCGGGCTCGCAGAGATCGGCAACAAGACCAACGCCTTGAGTGTCACCTTGTGGGAGTGTTAGAACTCCACGGATAATTAGTATCACGTTTAACGACACTGACCATACACTGGTGATAAGCCTGTCTGGACTTGTGTGGTTGCCGTGTCAGGTTCCTGGGCTTGTGAGTGGTGACTGAAGTGATCAGTGAATGGACGGTAGACTGTCTCATCGTGGCTTGCCCCGTCCTGCGTGATTGACTCCGTATTACTCTGCGCCCTCGGCAGATTCTGGCCTCTGCGTGTCCGGGCACCGCTCCGAGGTCAGCCAAGAACGTTAGTTATTGACCTGCCAATTCTCCATGGAACGAGCTCGGAACTCACCTTTGAGGTTGCCTAGCACGTGATTGGCAGCTGGCGTTGTCTAAGGCACAGTTCGTGCAGGGGATTCCAGTTTGTGAGATGCTGCAGCGAACTTTGCGTGCGTGACAAGCATGGCAAGCCGCGGCTGCTCTTTTCCCCAACCCAGAGGACGCATCAGTGGATCTCGATGAGGGCGGCATTTTGACTACAGATGTCGATGGAAAAAGATCAGAATGGGTCTCATGAAGGAAAGACTAGATAAAGTAATGTTTGTCTCGGCAAACTTTGATGCTTTACTACCGAGGCAGCACAACTATCCTAGATGCATATGATTGGATGATGTTTGTTTACAGTGGAGCATCAAACAGTAACATGCTTGCTCAAAGTCGTTGTTTCTTAGCTCCCGAGATAACTTTGCCCATCTCCTCCTGTGGAATGCCTACACAGAAACGCTCTAGGCCCTGGAATGTCTCCAAGGGTGCCATCTCGTCCTGCTCACGCACAACCCGGCGACGCATCAGTGCCTTTGTTCCCAGCAAACTCGAGCCGACAAGGTGTGAACTAAAGGTTTGGCGTAGATATTTCAACACCTGGGTCCGGAAGTTATTCTTGTCCTTGAAGACGTGGTTAACAAACCCAACCTGGACAAGCTCGCTGACGGGGATCTTGCGACCCAAGATCAATGCCTCGTTGGCCTTGCCGGGCCCCATCCTATGTACAAACGCAACACTGGCACCACCTTCAGCAACTAAGCCAAGTGAAGAGAAAGGAGTCAAAAGATAAGCATCGGGCACTGCGTAGATAAAGTCCGAGTGGGAGATGAGCGCGGCTGAAAGTCCGATCACAGGCCCGTTCAGAGCAGTGACCAGGATCTTGGAGTGGCTGTAAAAGGCTCTCGCAACATCCAAGTTATTGTTTACGAGCTTAGGAAGCCAATAAGGACGGGACAAGATCTCGTCCATTGATGGAGGGCTGTCTTTGAGATCGGCACCACTTGTAGGGAGAGTCAGAAGCCCGGTCTTTACTCAATGAGGTGACTTACGAGGAGAAAAAGGGCCCCTCTCCAATCAAAAGAGTGACATAAACATCCTTGCTTGCATCTGCCTCCCTGAGCAGACCCGCCAGGCGAGAGAATAAGCTCCGTGTCAGGGAGTTGAACTTTATCGGATTGTTAAGCGTAATTATGGCGAAGTTGCCTTCGTAGTCGATACGAATGAGGTTTTGATCGGACATTGTGTGGACAGTGAGAAACTTGATAAGAAATAA
Organism: Fusarium phyllophilum; assembly: GCA_013396025.1. Taxonomy (NCBI): domain Eukaryota; kingdom Fungi; phylum Ascomycota; class Sordariomycetes; order Hypocreales; family Nectriaceae; genus Fusarium; species Fusarium phyllophilum. The sequence goes on along the minus strand of JAAOAQ010000391.1, from coordinate 14,721 downwards.
GAAACAGATACGATTGTGTGTCTTTGGTGGGATATTCCTGGTAATGGCTCAGCGATGTCGAGTTGAAGTAGTGCACCATCGCTCCAAATCGCCTCGGCTTGATCGAACCTCCCTATCATCATGTGAGAAGCTGGTCCAATACAATGAGATACAGATGGCTCATGTCTACAGCTTGATTTCTGGTTCGAGGGCATAGAAACCCGGTGAAGATCAAAGGGGTCAAGAATAGTGATCAAATCAAGGTACCGAGGCAGTTTGCTTGCTACCGAGAGATCGTCCAAGATTGCCGCGGACGGAACTGGCTGTTCATTACCGCTCTCAGCATCTTTGCGAAGTCACTGCCCTTTGTATGGTGTATGATTGTCGCCAACAAGGTTTGTTTCAGAATGTTCATTTGCTCAGATGAAAGTTATCATGCTGCTTGAGAGGTTCCTCTACGCTCGAGCACCGGTCGACACTTGTTTATACTATCAGTCGTCGATGCTCGGCCAACTATGCCAGACTGTGACTTTGATCTTCATAAGTCAAACTCAACATATCTCGCCGACCTGGATGTTGCCAGGTTGCACTTGAGCGGCATTTGTTTCGCTGGGGATCGCTGAAACTCAAGGTTATATGTCCGAGGCCTTCAACATGTAGACCGTCCACTGTGTCCTTCTCCAACACCATAGGCAGAACCAAAAGACGATGTTCTCGCCCCTGCAATCACTCGGACGGTACTTCAAGGCCGTCTCACCGTTGCACGAGCCAAGGTACCCAAAGCCTGTGGGTTCTCCCTAAGACTCTATTTTGGCTTCAATCTTATATCGAGAACGCATTTGCGGTACACTTAGGTAGATTTGCTAAAGTGGCGCGCTCCCGGCGTTAATCACCAAATCAACTCTAAATCCGTCCTTGCTATGACATACATAATCCTGCTTAGACTTAGTTTTAACCCTGCAAAATTGGGGTTCGTACATTATACCTAGTTAGTATTAGCTCCCGAGGACCGAGAACTCTGAGAAGTGTGTGGGTGGAGCGGGAAACTACCAACAATATGAACGTCCCTGCACGAAAAAAAGCCACAGGATGATCAAGTCATCAATTGGATGACCACATCTCCGCTATGGCCCGAAAGTCCTCTTCATCTCCGCCATTCTCATCTCGAGGCTCGCATACCTCGGACTCTCTCACACACACAGACCAGCAGCTGACCACCGGCTGGCTGGGATATCGTCGCCATGCCCTCCAGGCATCGCCACTCAAAGTCGCGGCACGGTTGCACTCGCTGTAAGCAACGTCGGGTCAAGGTAAGGACTCTGAATCCTCCCTTCTGCGCCCTTACTGTGCTAACTATCTGGTTTAGTGCGACGAGCTTGCTCCGTGTCAGAACTGCGTCCGTAGAAATGAAGAGTGCAGTCTCCTCCAAGACTATGTTACCGACCCCACGCCCTGGCCAAGATTTCAGGTAAGTGAACCGGCCGTCTGGGGCCCAGATATCTTGCATCTATACTGACAGGCCGTTTTTGCCTTGTGGCCAATAGGTCCAACTTTCTTGTCCCAATGATATCGACACTACCTTCCTTTCCCATCTTCTCGCTGGGCCAAGTGTAGAGAAGCAATCTGACGAGGCAACATGGGGCCATGATCTCTTCTTGATGGGCCACTTCACCTCGTTCACGGCCCACACAATATCGTCCCGGACAGAAGTGCGACAGCTTTGGCAGTCCGTAGTTCCAGAAGAGGCTGTCTCTTATCCGTTTCTGGCCCACGGCATGCTCGCCTTATCAGCCATGCACCTGGCCAGCTTGCGACCTTCGCAGCGTTCGCGGTATGAGCAGTGCTGCCGGCGGCACCAGGACAAAGCTATCCTCGGCTATCGACGAGCCATTCAGAACATTATGCCCGAAGCCAGTGGCCCAGTCTTTGCAATGACATCCTTAGTCGCTCTCCTAGGCCTAGCTACAATATCTGATAATGCCCTCTGTAGGGAAGATGCAGCCTATAAAAACCAACCTACATTTACTGACGTTATGTCGATATTTACTATTATTAGAGGCTTGGGGGCCATTTTAGCGGATGGCACACCTTTGTGGCACAATATTATCAATAGCAATTACAGAGTCGCCATGACTGGCCACATGGTTATAGACAGCCAAGATTTTAAGCTACCGGCAAACGTCGAGCTGCGATACCAGCAATTAACGACAGACTGCCTGGACACTTTGCTAGCAGGCGATAAGTCTGCTAAGCAGACATGTTTAGAGGCCATCGGCTGTTTGCAAAATATTCACCGCGAACTTCTGTTTCTGGTTTCAAAATACGCCCCTGATGAGGAGGCTAGTCTTGAACCGGCATACGTAGTAAAATGGTTCGCATTAGTCAGCCCACAGTTCATTGAAATGCTGCGGCAGAAAAACACTGCCGCTCTTGTTATACTGGGCGATTTCTTTGCTCTCTTCAGGCTGGTAGAGAACAGGTGGTTTCTATGTAATGCCTCTATAAATGCTTTAAATGCAATACAGGAGGTCATAGACCAGCGCGGACTAGAGTGGCTTATTGTTCTACAAGCCTAGAATGCGTAGACCTTCCAGGTATATGTGAGGACTGAGTCAAAGTAGGGAGTTGGTGAATATCTTACGCTACGATATTCATTCTTACAGTCGCAATAAACTATGCCTTCTCGGCTGGGCCTTGCGGTTGCCCTGTCTTTCCATCTACTTGTATATTGGGCGAATTAATTGCAGATCATGCCTTAAGCGCCTTAGCCATCCCTCGATCGTTTACGTTGCACTTCAGGAACGCTTTGGACTGTTACGTTATGTCTGTGCTCCGAGATGACATTAGAAAAAATGAACGCGTATTCCAACCCATTGTCGGCGTGTCCCAAGAGCCCGAAAGCGAGACCGATAGTAATATGACCTTATCCACAGACCTTACCCAGGGGGGTTACATATCGGGGCAGTTGTCGCAGACTGAGACACGGTCGTCACGAAATTGAATCAAGCTTATCAAAAATCATTTTGTATCAACGAGCAGAATCAGCTCTTGGCAATGAAGGCAATTCATACTCTTCAATTGTTCGCCCTCCTATCGGCCTCATCTAAGGGAACGATTTTCAACACGACGATCACCCCTTCTGGTTGCCGTAAGCTTAACACGGACATCGATTGGCTCTCTCGGGAGGTCTGGGAGAATTCTTTCCCAGGCATCATTCCAACCCCTGGCAGCGATGCTTACGGACCCCTCCCAGACTACCGACTGCAGGTGAAAACTGTCTCCGACGTTCAAAATGCGGTTCGCTTCGTTGCAAGACATAACATCCGCCTTACCGTCCTGACCACGGGCCATGACCAGCTGGGGCGCAGTGACGCGGGGTCTGGGTTGACTATTGACATGTCTCTGTTTGACGGCGTGCAGGTTTCAGAGTCCTTTACACCCACGGAGGAGGGTCTGCCGTTCATAGAACCTGGCACCGAGACTAACATTATCACACCGGAAGACGGTGTCCAGGCGGCCGTGACATTTGGACCAGCAAGAGCAGGTTTGTCACTAAACTACGAAATTGGCAAGTCGGGATTATTCTCTGTCAGTGGAGCTGCTGGTAAGTACTCATGACTCATCGTTAACGCTCATTCTGGTCAACTTGTTCAGCGACTGTTGCACTCGGCGGGGGTTGGGGCCAGAACGGCGGTTATGGCCCCCTAACGGCGCAATATGGCCTAGGGGTCGACCAGTGGCTTGAAGCCCAGATCGTGACACCAGACGGTGAACTACGCATCGCCAATAAAATTATCAGTCCGGATTTACTCTGGGCTATCCGTGGAGGGGGCGGCGGGACGTTTGGTGTTATCGTTCAAGCTACCTGGAAGGTCTACCCGACCGTGCTCATGACGGGGTTTAACTGGTACATGAACTCCACGCTGAGGACTGGTGACCTTGAACCGGGCCACCTTCCAACGACCAAGGCGATGGAATACCTACTAGGTCAACTTCCCGATCTTAAAGAAAGAGGTATCACACTGTACGTGTATGCATACCCGACGGTACTGAGAGGTTATGCTATTCACCCGGCAGCCAATGCTGCTGTCGACAAGGCCAACGCGGTGTGGGGTCCTATCCTCACAAAGATGCAAAGCTTTCCAGGCATGACACCCTTCCAGACATGGCCCTTTGACTTTGCAAACTACCGAGAGTTCTTTGACACTACATACGGACCGCTTGAGGCACAGCCAACCACACCGCAAGATCGCCGAAATCGTGGTGTGGTGCCGTATGACAGCCGACTCCTAGCGGCTGAGCACCTAATAAGCCCGAGAATTGTTTCCGCACTCAGTTTAGCGAAAGATGGGTACGGCGTGTTGTTGTGCGCGCCAGGTCAGACGGCTGGAGACGGCTCCGAGACCTCGGCGAACCCTAGCTGGAGGAGGGCGGTGGCACTTATTGTTGGGACAAAGTCCGAAACTGCGAACTTTGATGGACTGCGGATGCTAGCACCAGACATGGGCACATATATCAATGATGTACATGTTTTGCCATCTATTCACTCAACACCAGCATACTCTTAAGTCTTAGTGATCAGCAGATAATTAACACATGCTCATTGACCTAGGCAAGCGTTAATGAAGAGAACTAGACTAGCTCATTCTAGGGGAGCAACTACCCCCGATTATCAGAAATCAAGAGCCGTTATGACCCTAACATGACGTTTTGGGTCAGTCCAGGAATCAATGCGGATTTTGTACAAGCGGTTGACGGCCGCGCATGCCTGGTCGACCCTGTTCCCAGCACGCCGAGCCACTTCCCCCCGGTGACAGAACAACGACACTTGGCCAACATAACTGAGGATGGAAAGTTCTTGTTTGGTGATCTTGAGATCATCGGGACACAATTCCCGCAGCCAGGCGCAGAGATTGGGTTGCAGGCGCGCCCAGTTAACGGCCCACCGTGTCGCCAGTGACTTTGATAGCTGCCTGTAAATAGACTCTAGAACTGAATGACATGGTCCGCAGTGGCCAGTAGACATGTCGAATGAAGGGCCTTAAGAGCAAGAGAGGGTGAAAGAAGGACTGGGAGGAGGGATCAGGATGGCTTTACGGATTTGAAGTAGTGAATTTGCCGTTGGCGGCCTCCAGAGCTTGTTTAACCTCGCCTTGGAACGCCGGAGCTGTTTCGGGCATACAATCAAGGGGGTAGAATCTATAGGCGTTAGAAAGATTGGGTAATCTCTCTTAATCCTTGATTGCGGTACCTAAAGATGTGGTGTGAATCGCTGTGAATATAGCAGCTAACTGCATCTCGGTAAGCTTCTGAACATCCCCTTCACCAGTAGTCCTTTGTGAGTCCATCAGATACTGTAGCATATCGTCTAGCTTCTCATTGTTGGATCCATCAGAAGCCTGTGGTCGCGCTGCAATTACGGGTCATAGACGATATTAAGACTTATAGTCGCTTGTTGAGTCGTCTAGAGATCAAGGATATATTGCCAACCGGACCCGAGGTGGGTGGTCTCGGTGGCTCGTTTTCTAGCCAGGGCAGTGAAGGGTGAGAAGAAGATAAATGATCGGCAATCGAAACTCGGGAAGGTTTTGGGGCTTGAACGGCAAGCGTCGTCTGTCACCTAACCACGGCACGTTTTGGCTGCAAAGCTTCACGCCTTCAAGAACAATCTTACATCGGGATTGCTCATACGTTTGGCCACGCACCGCTGAATACCGGCTGGATGTAACATACCCTTGAGAGCTTCGTTCGGGTCCGTTCGGTTATGGTATGATGTTGCAGCCTCGCCCTCTAATAGAATGTATGTTCCGCGGAGGAAGAGGCAGTCGGTGCGCGCCTCCCATGTTGGATTCAAACTTGGGTCAAAGTCTTCTTTGAGGCGGCGGATCTCAGAGAGAGGGTTGACTGAACGTTTCGAGTGGTTTTGGATGTCGTAAAATCGGCGATATTGCTGTTGGTGTTGATGGAGCGATGTTGGACATGATGATGTTAACATCTGCACTCGCTTCCTCACCAGCTTCTATAAGTTCAGTGCACTTAGTGGATCGCTACCCTGAACAGTCAAACTCAACTGATTCGATTAAAGGAAGCACAAATGTTAAGGTTGTCCGCTGGAAAGGCCTTGGTTTTTTAAAGACGGCAATAGTTTATAGAATCCAAATTAACTGAGGATGTCAAGGCTGCTATGAAGAACAAAGCGATGAATTTCTCTTCTGAGTTGCATAACACGGAAGACGAGGGTATCTACTGGGAGAAACACTCGTCATCTGCTGAGGGCCTGAGCATAAGCGATACTTACTTTTGTGCCCTTGGGGCTGAAGTCTCTTTCAAACCCTCAACCTTATCACAGAGCCCTGTGGAGAGCCTATTAAGCTGGTTAGGCATCAAACACGGGTTTCGGACCACTTGTAAGATATTCCAGAATAACATCAGCCGGCTTTACATCTTCTCCTTATGTGCCTCATCCTCACCTACGAATAGTAATGCTGAAATAATTAATTAAGATACTAAGTAAAGTCTCGAGGAGGGAGGATAGGAATACCAATATCAACACCAAAGCAAAGAGACACCTTCTAAGCCACCATCGTGGCACCTACCAACACATCTAAGGCCGATACTCTAACCCGCACGTTACAAAATGCCCACTTTGGCTCAATCAACTCTAATGTAATTCCCTATTAAAGTAATAAGATACTGCAGGATATTAGCTATCCATAATGCAGAACTACTTATAACTTTTATGAGATTAACGCTGGCAATGGCTTCGGCGGCATGGGGGGACAAAGGCCAGAATTCATGCAACAGTGAGGACATCATATCTGACAATGAACAAATACCCTCCCAAAAGAGGATTAATAACGTGGATCCTCCTACTACAATGGTGAAAATCAAGATAAAGAGAAATCCGGCCCATGCCGATGAATCGCCTCTTTCTGGTCGACCGCTGTAGATTTGAGCAACAAGGTTTAGGATACCGAGGACCTATTAGCCTTAGCCGATGTTTTTCAGGAGAGACAAAATTGGAGTACCAATGCGGCCACTGTAAACTGCTGTAGCTGGCGGGAGAGTATTTGCTGTTCATCTACATGAGAGTTCTTACTCTGCAGCGCCAAATTAGCTAAAACTGTATTAGAGTGCCCTAAGCAAGACTGCGAATTGTTGCATACCTTACGCTTAGCCTCGTCGACCAGATAGTCAAGTTCGTGGCTAATCTCGCGCAATCTATTGCGACACGCAATGACCCTCCACAAAGACTTCTTAGCATCGGGCTCATCCGCCACACTTACCCACGCTGGGCTACAAGGCAGTCCCTCAGGGCTGATGCAAACATCTTGATCGTGAAACTCGTTGACTTTTCGGAGTAGTTGGACAGTACTGTATCTGACTTGCCCAATATAGTCTTGGAATTTACTCCTCCATTCCTGATGCTTTTGGCAAGTGAACTTTTCAGGTGTCTCTTGTCGGAGATCCAGGCTCTGCAGTTTCAGCTTGGTCAGATTTGCGACGCACTTCTACGTCTCTGGGGACTGTTGGAAAGTGGACAGCAGCTTACATGTCGAGAGAGACTCGCTGCAAATTCTTCCTGGATGTACGTATGATGCTCAACGATCCCTTCGAGGGTAGCTGCCAAGGATGCAAGAGCATACGCCCTTGGAGAAACAATTGTATCAGCGGATTTGAACTCTGCATCAACAATGATGGGGTCCATGCCACCAACCATAACATCTTCCTCTTCTTCCAAGGATAGCTTTGGTACGTCGTAGGCGAAATCTTCATCCAGAAATACAGCAGTCCAGTAACGCTCGCTCTTGCCTGTGATCATGAAGGCGCATGCCGCTTGGTGCAGGAATACCCCCGGGGTGTCTTCTGAAGATCCTCTTGATTCTGGGGGATTTATACCTAGAAAGGAGATGTTCAGACGGGATCGAAACGGCTTCCGATCATTGAAAATCCTCCTTATATCCTCTCGATCTTCAAATCTAATAGCAAAAAAGGGGAGAGTAAAAGATATAACAAAGTGACGATTCCACCAGCTCTATGAACAGAGCTGAATATCAGTATGCGGACGACCTGGAATGATATAATAGAAAAACCACATACGGACTCTCCGAGGCCAATCTTAGGTGTTGGTTTCCCGGTGATGTAGCTAGCAAACAGTTCTTGGAAGCCTTCGCGTTGATGTACTAGGGCTGTTCTGATAAGTGCCAGAATACTTGTTCCGTTAGGGTAATTGATATATCTAGTTATATATTAGAATCTAAGGATATCACTAGTCCTGACGCCGTGGATTAAAGCTACCTACAAGCTTCGACGATGGCTAACAGTGCGGTTCCGAGCGCCGCCAGTGAATGGCTACGTAAAGTGGTATGGTCAATGTTTTGACATGTTGGATGCAAATAGCACCACTTGATAGGAAGAAGTAATCGGTCACTTACCTTTCTTTGCAAAACTGCGTAAAGCTCAAGATAGTTAAGTACTCTGCCATACGCTCTTTCAGGCAGCGGAAGCACTTCAGTAGAACTATCCCAATCAGAAACCCAAGCTCGGGGCTCCTGCAAATCCCGGAAATCAGGATTGCTAGAGTCACCAGAAACCGAAATGTCAAAAACGAAGGAAGCTCCTTCGCAGAAGGATTCGATATATGATGATATTCGTTTCCATCGTTGTGATCTTACATCCGGCAGGATGAAAGTGGAAATCTCCGGTACATCAGGATCATGCTCCCTGATCATTTCGAGATATGTGAGGTTCTCACGTAATCCAATAAAATCAAGGTGTGTACAATATCGTAGTTTCCAGCGGTCATGCGAGAGATTCGTGTCGCATCTGCAGCCCTCAGTAGGTTCGCATTGGCTATGGCTGCATTGCGTTACATCCCGGCATCTTGGTAGACTAGGAATTCTATCTGGGCGTGACATCATGTTATGGACAGACTGAGGGGACCGATATGCAAGAAATTTAAAGTAAAAAACTTCATGACGCATGGGCGTTAAACTGGGCGACTATATATCCTACTCGTGGCACAGCTAGGACAGCGAGGTACTCCGCAAAAGGGACACGGATCAACGCTGACTTTCATAGATCCATTTCCACAAGCACACTGAGGCCTTATTAGCATTCCGAGGCCACTCAAGATAGTCACGTTTGTGATTTCAACTTACACAGGTCCAAACCCACATCACTCTCCTGCGGGGGGGCAGTTTGTTGATTGGCAACGGGGAGGCAGCTGACAACTGATTAGAATTGTATAGAACCTAAAAAAGAGCCAAGTAAGAATACCGTGTAACCCATGGGAAGGCCTCAAACTGGAAGTTGGTGTCGAGTAATCAACGCTAGTAGTGAGGTTGCCTTTGGTTGCCTTCTTTATATCCACTGCTGACTGGCCAGCCTCGGCATAGTATAGTCCAATGCTATCATCACACGTCTGGTAGATGTCTTTCTGGAATTCCATAATTGCACATTGAGAATGGACACACTGACAATTCAGCCTGATTTCTGAGGCGTTACGGCCTGACGTCACGTGATTACGTCCAATCGTAAGAATCTTGGAATATTTCAGTCCAATACCCAAAACATAAGGGATCAGACTGGTTTTTAAGATTTGCTTAAGGAACAAAATAAAATCTATAAACGAAATTACATTCTATGGGAAGGAGGGAGGGAACTTGAGACACGATCTCAGTTACGAGAACGACATCAACGACTCTTTACCGTGTTTCGATAAGCGAGGAATTGCTTGAGGGTGTTTTTTTTTGGTATCTATAGTTGTTTTGAATGCGGGAACACAAAGTTATTCCAGTACTTTTTTTTAGTTATATTAACTGTCTTACAATATTAGACCTTAATCTCTGTCCATTCCGCAGATAGCATGTAGTCTCTCATTTGAGACCTGTTTCACTTTTAGACGAGGAACAGTACTTTCGCCGCCCGGTGAACATCGTATCTCTGGACCACATTTGCCAAAGGTCGACTACCAACATTAAAAGTCACCATCCCTTTCCAAAGCACACAGCTAAGGCATTCAAGCTAAACCTTGTGTCTCTGGCCGTCCCGGGAGGAACCCTCTCTCGTCTCCGTGACCAATCTCCTGTTCGTCGTAGCGATATTGTGACAGTCGAAACGTCGCACACGGACGGGTGCCTGCGTGAATGATCGTCGAACAAATCGGCACATCAAACTTGTGTCATTTTCTGGACGATTTCGTATTCCTCATTGAAACCTGGTTCTAGGTTTTTTGCGGTCAGCCAGAGTTATGCTTGAACACGGGTTGAACTTCCTGGATTAGCCGGAATGAGCCTGTTGCTTCCGTCCATGTTGTTTTTTACTTTGATATTATTGTGTTGGTTTGTTGTGTTACTACTCATAGTCGAACTTGCTTGCGATGGGAGATGACAAGGTTTAGGTTGAGGATGATTTTTTTCCCAAGTTGAGTGTCCTGGTCAGCTCAAATGGTTGACAGGTCCGTGATTAAATGAGAATCAAAGTGAGAAGTAAAAGGCGGTCTTAGGGTTTTATAGTTATATAGAGTGGATGCCTAACTAAGTGACTGTATCGCTAAGAAATTCGCATTTAAATATAGCAAAAGTAGAGCGGTATGTTTATAATATAATTAAGACTAGTCATAATCGTAAAGTAATAGCTAAGCAAAACATTCTCGCAAACTATACAACCCCGGTGACAGCCTGTATACAATGTGCGGGTACCTATCTTAAGACCACTAATGGCGCTCTTGACGCCAGTTCTGTCTGCATTGTTCATGAAAGGACCCAGATTCTGTCACTGGAAGCAGTTTCCAGACGAGTTTCACGAGAGTATCTAAGCGTTGGCAAGAACGTTTTTTGGCTCTCCGCCAAGGAGCGCCAAAAAACTCCGCGTTAGCATTACAAGCCACGCTTGGTGCGTTTTTCTCATTTTCGTATCCAGGCTTTGTTTCTACTGCATAACGGGCTGTTACTATGCCGTCAACCTTTCACGTCATGCCGAAAATTCTCGGGATTGATTGTTGTAGAAAGCAGGAGTCCGGGAGCATGGAATCTCACACCGTCACGCTTCACATTTGGATCGCTGCATACCCAGAAACAAGTCCTACTCCTCTAGACACGTCAATACTGTGTTTTGATAGAATACAAGCCCATTTCCGATAGATATCCCGCCACTTCAATAGATCAGAATAGCAGTCAACTACCCCGTAGAGGAGAAGGAATGTAGTTATGGATGGACGATCGTGCCCGGCACAATGAAGAAAACAGGGTGAAGAAGGACTAGTTCATGCCTCGGTGGCATGTAGGGCAACACGCTCATCCAAACGCACTACTCCAGGTCTGCTGTAGTAGAGAGCAAGAAGCGGAGAGCACTGCTGGTGATGAAAGATAGCACAGAGATCAGCCACTTCAGTTTCAGCTCTGATCCAAGTCGCTACCTAGGGGACGCCTGCCCCGTTCCTCCTCAGGATCTCTATACTGTAAATCAGCCAACAGTCTCTCCCAGTAGGAGGGGAAGTGAAGTAGGATTGGAGGAAGATACGCTGGTAGGAACCGAACTCTAGCAATATTCTCAATGGCAAGTCGCTGTTCTCATCAGCACGTCTCGTGTGACGCCCCTCAATAGTGCGGCCCTTCAGTCCATTCTTTCGAGGTCCGCTCTGCTCCATAATCACCAACCAGTGCTGATTATTAAGCCATAACGGCTTTCCGATGGGAATCTTCTGAACCAAATCGCACGAAAGCTGGACAAAGTTTCTCTGCCGTCGCGGCCTAGATATTTTAAACACTTCCCAGGGTAAAACCTGGATATGGATCAAATGGCGCTGCCAGTATAATTTGAAACTCCAGCGCCATTGACCTTTTCTTCAGGGGGCATAACTCAGCTATATTTCTGACTGTCAGGTGAAGTATATCCCAGCATGGAGCGCACTTCTCTGTTGATAACTACGCACTCGCCGGGCCAGAGCTTTAGCTCCATGTTACCGTCTACATCAATGAATATGTTCCTCCTGGTTGTTTGATTCTCTCGTACTCTATATTTTGACACCTCAATCGCCTGACTCGTCATATCAAGCACCATGCAGACGCACACCACGTCTCTCAGCCAGCATCGACACCGACACGAGGGTGCGAAACTTTACGACTCATACGCAGCTCTTCGCCGACATTGGATCTCCCACGATCACCACTTCGACTCCTAAGCGCCCACTGTTGAAGGATGACGGATATAGGCCTTCATGCACCTTGAGATAGGCACACCATGTGCTGGCCATAGGATCCTGGATACTGGATGTGCGATGCCAGCCGGGCCCATTTCTATAGCCACCAGTGATAATCTTAACACGCCTTATGCATAAGCGTCCCTGGCTTCGGGCCATTTGTAGAGCGTGCTCGATTTCCTTCTCATAAAGTGGGATGGTAGTTTAGACTTCCTCACTGCACTGTAGTTGAGGAAACGGCGCATAAATGTCTCGAGGGGAAGTATAGGTATATGGAGCCAACTGCATTAGGTAGAGTCAACACCTAACTCACTACCCTCAGCGACAATACGGTGTTTCGCGACATCGCTGGCTAGAGGCTCGTTCGCCACCTCCGGGATAGGTTTACCAATAGTGGCCTGGTATAGACCTAGCTACCAGAGGATTGTCGCTGTGCCTCTTGAGCAGTGTCCCCGAGAGTCGTTCCGTAAGCAGCGAGATTCTGTCCCATCCACCGCCAGACAGGGGTATCCCACAAGGAGCAGACACAAAAGCACGCTTGCACGCCATCTTACCAAGTACATATTTTTGAGCGCTGCCTCTTAAGTTGCTTCTCAATCCCTACGTTCTTTTGGCCATCTGAAATCTATCAAAAGTATCAGCCTCGTCCGCATTCATGGAAAGACGGCTTCAGCTTTAGCATCATCACCCTTGCCAGATAGGAACGGAATAATTTAGAAAAGAAGTGGTCCATATATCAGTGCCTATCCCAACAGGTAACGTAGGATCGAAAATCTAGGTCCACGCGAAGGTTACTGGATGAGCAATCCGATCAGTAGTTGGAGGCTTTCTCCCCGGACCCTGTGCATCATCTTGCCCCCCTCTAGGTCTACCCTCCACCAGTGCGAAGAACAGCTAGGGAAGAGTGTAAAGTCTGCCTTGTGAGAGAACCGAGAGAGACATGCGATGCGGCCTTAAAGCTAAAGCAGATAAGGATGGTGAAAGAACAAGAGCTATTCTGGGGGGGTTTTCAGTCTTATGAACAGGCTGCTGTCGATAGATATAATCAAAACGCGGAAGAATGATAACAACTATATGGTACTCGAACTGATTGTGGGCTAGCAATGCCAGTAAGTCCCGATCACTTAGCGTAGAAAGGTGATTACTATTAAACATAAGCAATGGAGGGCTGAGAAGGGCCAAGTAACCGTGGTTATTACACTAAAAGACACCACCGTAGAAGACAGTGCATAGGATCCAAACATAGTCAAGAGATCACAGACCCTAGTTCTGAGTGTTGGGAGCGAGAGCATCCTACTTATCTTGCGGGTAAACAGTGTTAACTCATAATCAGCTACATGCACTCGCAGCTCAGGCTATTAACCACCCATAAGCTTTATGTGATGAGACTTTGAGAGCGAGGGTACATGATCGGTAATCCTCTGGTAAGGTAGACCTGCTGGTCAGATCACATTGGGCTGTAAAGCCTCAATGCTCTTCAATCTCCGAACGTCCACGACGCCAGGGGCATGTTGTCTTGGCCGGAGGCTTGTCCCGCTATGGACGTTAGAATCCTTCTTCTGGTGTCATGATCATAGGTAGTACCCGCCGAGCCGAGAGCATCAAGCCCGCATGGTGTTACTAATCTCAAGACAGGGGCGACTGGGAACTTGGGTTGCGCATCGCTAACGCAAGGATTGAGGTCTAATTTATTGTTTTCAGTGATAGTCTCGTCCCAAGTACATTAAGTGTCACGTATCGAACTTATATTTTTTACTCACAAGAGATGATTCAATACCCTCCTACTCGATTACCCTTTGTGAACCGTCAGACGATGTTCTTCGTAATGAGACATTGCCATCGATCCGTAGAGAGCGATTGTGGCTTCAACGGCTAGACTAGTACGAAGTCTCGTTGATCGAATGACCGATGATCCAGAAACCGCTCGTTATACTTGTTATGAGCGCGATATCTGATTTGGAGTTGGCAAATAGTGGTCTTTGACATGTTTCAGAGCTCAACACTATTAGTCTGATGTTGAGGCCTGCTTGCAGCTGATGACTGCTCGTACCCACGTTTACCGAACTTACAGATCTATCAGGGATGGCAGTCCAAAACACGACAAAAGGGACATAACTATATAATGTAGACGAGGGGTATCAGTCCTATGATCGTATAAACCTCAGGTGGAATCGGGGAGCTAAGGTGGTCGCTGATGTCGTTCGAGTTAAGAGTATGGTCAAGAGAGGCAATGGGTAAATCCACGGCAGATCACTCTGACTAAGCTCATCTTAGCGGCTAAATAAAAGTCTTTGGTTGGGAACTGTTATTAACATATTCATCTGCAACCAATAGTCTGGCGTCATTTAGCGCCCAGGGCAGAGGCAGACTTGTGTGTGACTGTGCATTAATGAGGTCAATTATGAGATTTAAAACACAGATATACCTAAGCTTCTATGAATTTGTCTGCCTAAACACTTACTTACTTCTGTGACAGTGGGAGTCTAACTATATTAAACTAAGCCATGCTTGGGTTTATTATTAGCAGATTGCATAGAGCG
>JAAOAQ010000390.1:0-39140 GCA_013396025.1 Fusarium phyllophilum | reverse complement strand
TTCGAGTCCCAGTCTCATCAGACCTTCTTTTTGATCCCCATTCATTAAGTGAGCCAAGTTCCTTTTTGCTACTTGAGCGATGACGGAGTTTGCCCACGACATTATCGTAAAAACGCTTAAGCTCCAATCTTTTCGGACAGCTTCTTAGGCCTAAACTTAATTTCTATACCTACCAATAGCTACCTAATTCTCATTTACTGATAAAGAGCTACTGGTAGCAACCCTCCAAATAATTCCAGTACGGACGACCTTCAACTTCCGCATTCGTTCGTCATATCTCAAGCTTTGACCAAGTATTTAAGGCTGATTCCCCTGCAAAATATTTATAATAATTGCAACAATTCAGAGCAATACGGTCCACGCTTGCTGCTTTTTTTCTGCGACTGCCCCGCCCCCTCCATTGCTCTTCCGCAATCGCTACTACCCCGCCAAACTTTTTTCCTTTTGGCCTTTCCTTACTCGCCCGAGAGCCCAATCCAAACCTGAATGAGACGCCCTCTTCCCACTTACATCTTTTCTTGTTTTTCTTCTTCTTCGTCGTCCCCTTCTGTCTTTCATCTGTCTCCCGTTTTCTCTCCCAAAAGCTTCTCTTTTCTAGCTTCCAAGATGTCCTCCCAGCAGAAGATCGCCATCGTCTCAGTCTACGACAAGACCGGTCTTCTGGACCTGGCTAAGGGCCTTGTCCAGCAGAATGTTCGAATTCTCGCTTCTGGAGGCACCTCCAAGATGATCCGAGAGTCGGGATTCCCTGTCGAGTGAGTCAATACAAGCGCTCAATTGCTTGATACTAGAGCTAAACGACTTCCGCAGGGACGTCTCTGCCATCACCAAGGCCCCCGAGATGCTTGCTGGTCGTGTCAAGACGCTTCACCCTGCCGTTCATGCAGGTATCCTGGCCCGTGATCTCGCCTCTGACGAGAAGGACCTCGCCGAGCAGAACATCAACAAGGTCGATTATGTCATCTGCAACCTCTACCCATTCAAGGATACCGTCGCCAAGATCAACGTCAGCATTCCTGAGGCCGTTGAGGAGATTGACATCGGTGGTGTTACTCTTATCCGTGCTGCCGCCAAGAACCACAAGCGCGTCACTATCCTCAGCGACCCTAACGACTACGCTGGCTTCCTCAAGGAGCTCGAGAAGGGCGAGATCACTGAGGCCAGCCGTAACCGCTATGCACTCAAGGCGTTCGAGCACACCGCCGACTACGATGCTGCTATCTCCCAGTTCTTCCGCAAGGAGTACGCCGGCAACGGCGAACAATACACTGCCCTTCGATATGGCGCCAACCCTCACCAGAAGCCTGCCGCCGCCTATGTTTCCGAGGGCAACCTGCCCTTCAAGGTTCTATGCGGCTCACCCGGCTATATCAACCTCCTTGACTCCCTTAACGCCTGGCCTCTGGTCAAGGAGCTCAAGAAGGCTCTTGGCAAGCCTGCTGCTGCCAGCTTCAAGCACGTCTCTCCCGCTGGTGCTGCCATCGGCCTGCCGCTTACCGAGGACGAGAAGAAGGTCTACTTTGTCCATGACATCGAGGGTATTGATGAGTCCAGCCTCGCCCAGGCCTATGCTCGTGCTCGAGGAGCCGATCGCATGAGCAGCTTTGGCGATATGATCGCCCTCAGCGATGTTGTTGACGTTCCTACTGCCCGCATCATCTCCAAGGAGGTCTCTGATGGCGTTATTGCTCCTGGCTACGAGGATGCCGCTCTTGAGATCCTCAAGAAGAAGAAGGGTGGCCGTTATCTTGTTCTTCAAATCGATCCCGAATACAACCCTCCTGCTACCGAGACCCGCACCGTCTACGGCATTAACCTCCAGCAGCACCGCAACGATGTCGAGATCACCCCCAAGCACTTCAGCACAATCATCACCCCGAAGGACACTGCTTCTCTCCCAGAGAGCGCCGCTCGCGATCTGACCATTGCCACCATTACTCTCAAGTACACTCAAAGCAACTCCGTGTGCTACGCATACAATGGCCAGGTTGTTGGTCTCGGTGCTGGCCAACAGTCCCGAATTCATTGCACTCGACTCGCCGGTGACAAGGCCGACAACTGGTGGATGCGATTCCATGAGCGTGTTCTCGGCATCAAGTGGAAGAAAGGTACCAAGCGACCCGACAAGAGCAACGCCATCGACCTGCTCGTCAGTGGCCAGCTCCCCAAGGACGGTCCTGAGCGCGAAGCGTTTGAGGGTGTCTTCGAGGAGATCCCAGCTGCCTTCACCCCTGAGGAACGTGAAGCTTGGATGAAGCAGCTTAAGGATGTTTGCGTTTCCAGCGACGCTTTCGTAAGTAGTATATCCATCTGCCGATTGAATTTTACTAACGTGCATGATAGTTCCCCTTCATTGACAACGTCTTCCGCGTTGCTCAGTCAGGGGCCAAGTATGTTGCCGCTCCTGGTGGTAGCCAAAACGATGCCGCCGTATTCGATACCGCTGAGAAGCTGGGCATTACCTTTGTTGAGCAGAACATTCGTCTGTTCCACCACTAAGTAATACCTCATCGAAAGTTTTTTTTTTTTTTTTTTTTGCAATTTGATATGGAAATGGAATTGGAAAAGTAAAAAGGCCTGGAAGTTTTGGCCTGGAAAAGAAGGATTCCCAGAGATTGTGATCTGTACGATTGCGATATTGTATACATGATAGACTTAACGCCGCGCCCAGACGCTCACTTCAACGTGATGATGATGATTTTGAACCATTTGTAAAAGTCCCTATACATCTTTCCCCTCTCGCCCAAAAGTCGCTTTACGCGAGACCGTGAACCCAGCCCAAATTATCTATCCCCTTTGCTCCGTTTCATTGTTGTCATGATCTCAACACCAAGCGCAAATAAAAACCAGATGAGCCTCAAATCGCGTTGCTTCCATGCTCCCATTCGGTATTAACCATTTATGTTCTTAATCCTCAATATCATCATCACTCAGCACCAATTTCTGAGCGAGGAGACCCGACACATTTCCTTCCTTTATACCCGCACTTCTTTTCCGGGGGCTCATTTCCTCGGACGGCTTATCGGTTGCCCAAGCCTCTCCCGACTGCATATCGTCATCTGCGTCAGACTCTTCATCGGCAGCATTAATGCCCTTAAAGGCAACCACCTTCTCAAGTTCGCGCAAACGGAAGCTTGATGTTTTCCGAGCACGAGCTATGTGTGCCATATATGGGAGACGCTCAAGGAGCATCTCGCGCCGGGCTGCGCTGCCAAGTGAGAGAAGCGGCGCACTGTCAGGATCGTCTTCTTGTTGCTGCTGTTGCTTTACCATGGCTTGACGATTTAGCTGCTTACGCTGCATCCAGGAAGTCTCGCCCGAGGATTGCTGAGGACGACGAAACGCTGTGGCTCCATCGGTGAGATTTTTCGCTGCTCCATCGTCGCCTTTAAGTAGTTTTGTAGACCACATATCCACAAACCCTTCTAACTCTTCCTTGGCACGCCAGAGTTTCAGACTCGTGGGGTAGAACATCTTAAAGGCGTCGCTGCCCTTGGACATGGTTGATGATTTGCGCTTAACAGGGTTAGGGAGTGAGAATAACATGCCCCTGACAGCTACCTGGAAAGTTATTTCGTCCTGCCGTAGCACATGGCTGCCAGAGTCTGGACCTGAAAAGCCACCTCTGCCGCCGAAGAAGATATCTCTTGATGGTGAGAGGAGATCTGCTTGTGACAGATACTCGATACAGTCATTGACGTAGTCCATTGGTGTTGACAAGTCCATAGGATCTGTGCTCTCACAGGATAGAACGTAGTTTTCATGTAATGCCGAAACAAAAGTATGTGTATCTGTCCCCGTCTCATCGATGAGCGTATCAACGAACACTTGTGAGCGTTTCGGTCTCGAGAAATGCGAAAGGAAACTTGGAAGCTTCTCGACATCGTCACCCCCTGGCGGAGGAAGCTCATCTCGTTTGTTGTAGACAACCTTTCCAACAGCATGGAAAATACCTAGACTCGCTTCACGTTGAGATACTTGTTCCAGACTCTCCTCTTCGCCTTGTGTGAGTTTGATAGCAGCTTTCGCGCCCCTCGTCTGCTTTGTGAGCACGACTTTGTTGCCCCAATCTCCCTGCCCGTCACCTTTCAGACACAGGAACTCGAGAGATGACACGGCGTTTCTGATATCTCCAATTTCACCAAGGCGTTTTAGAACTTGAGGGCCTGGTGTTTTCCTGCGACCAGATTTCCTGGCCTCTTTCTGGACAACGAGTTCCAGTGCCTTTAGAAGTAATGACGGGGCGATGGCATTGAACTCAATCATACCAACGCCTGGATGTTGTAGGATTTCTGGCCCCAAAAGTCGATGGGCAGTGAAACTGTCGGCTGATGCAGAAGTCGTAGTCAGATGAGTTTCTGAAATGACCATAACCACCGGTGTTATGGGGTCATGCTGCGAAGGTTTCGCAAACATGGATAAAGAGGGTGTGCTATTAGCAAGGTACTGTAAAACGGTGCTCCGGAAGGATGTTAAAGCCGTTGAAGATCTTGAAAATGTGTTAGGAAATTCCTCGATGAGGATAACCCGGTTCGGATCATTCTTTCGGGTGATCTGAGAGCTGTTCTGAGTTGATGGCACTGAAGCATCGGTCTCCAATGCTCCAAATTTACCACCACGACCAAGAAATTCTTGAAACTGCGCAGATGCGGAAACGAAACCCAGTCCAGAGCTTCCCGCAGGATTTCGCCATTCAAGAAGCTCGCTACCCATGTCGTTTGCCAGAAGTCGCAGGGTCGTTGTCTTTCCGGACCCAGCAGCACCTTTGAGAATAAGCAAACGCTGACGCATGCGCCCAGCTATCACATCTTCCAACCACCTCCTCACATCGGAGACTTTTTTCTTGTGAACTGCTAATTCGTCCAGATTTCGAGGTCCAAATCGTTCTGACCAAGGGCGTGCATCGTCGCTTGGCCTGGCTATAGGTACTGGCTTAGGTGGTTTGATGAACTTTTGGCTGGCGCTGGGTGCACTAGACAACGACGATTGCGAGTCGTTTCGTAGTCTCTTCTTAGCATGTTGTCCAACTAAGCTTGCAGAGCTTGCCTTATGTTCCGAGATTTCATCATCCTCTGAGATAGGATCACTGATAATATCTTCGAGAGGGACGGATCGCCTATCTCCAGCGCTCGACCGCGCAGCCCTTTGTGCCTGGTTCGAAAACAGCGTCTTCAAATCAGCCGTCCTTCCAGTATCTGCTGCTTTGCCAACATCCTTGGTACGCTTCGCGCTTGGACTCGTGCTATTGCTCTTCGCTTGCGCTCGACGAGGTAACCGGAGTGGAGCATTCTTGGTTGGCTTGTTATCGAGGATCTTAGGTTTTGTCGGGCTCGGTGAAGCTGTAGCGACGCGGCTTTTGGTAGAGGAGCTTGGTGAAGTAATCAAAAACTTGGTCAGGGTGTTTGCACGGGGCGGTTCGTCTTCATCGTCTGAAGCGTCAACGACATTCCGCCGGCGGCGCTTCGCGGGCGGAGCCATCAGCGCAGAGAGTGCATTTGCAGCAACAGCATAACGTTCTGAAGGGGTACGCGGTCGAATTGGGGGGTGCTTGTTGGAGCTTTTCGCATGCTTTGGGGAGATGGTGATGATACTGTTGACTATCTGATAGCTTTGATGGAGCGTTATCGTGAATTGAGACCCGCAGTACAGTGTATGACCCACTGAAGCACGTTACAGTACATACCTAGGTTGACATTTAACCCCTGCGTAAACACCTACCTTAGACTCCCAAATCCGGGATTTGTTGTAACCGATGAATCACAAGCCACAGCGTGTTCTTAATGGGACAGTCGCATAAGTTCGTTTGCGCATTGCACCACAGTGGTCATTTCGCAATACTATCAATCTGAGGTGGATTTCGCAAGAAAGTATACAACTGATTCGTATCCAGGGTGCGCTGTTGCCTCATTTTCTCAGACTCTCATCCCACGTAGCTCATATCCTTATACTACAAGCTTCCCATCTCAGTATGTCCACCCCTTGAAGTTGTCGACGAAAGTCAGGGCTGCCAGAAGGTATCGGTCGTGAACGTCGCCCCATGTCTTTGAAGCCTCCTTCAACACCCGGATTGCTTACACAGGGTTAGTAGACGGGGATGTAACAACTGGAGGAATGATCTTACCTTTGACATAATGAGCATCTGTAGCCCAGTCAGAGTTCACTGCCTTGTCCTCAACGTACTTCCAGCCTCGTTGTTTGGGGTCGTTGTCCACGTTATCAGGGTCTGGGAGTGGTCGGCGTTTCACGATAAAGATGCCCAAGGCCAGAAGCCACCATTGCCGGACAAGAGGAATATGATATTTTACGGGAATGAAGGGAAGAAGAACTCGGACGGCATGACTGGTTGTTAGTATATGCACGAGCATGAAGTTGAATGCATGGGTGCCTGGCTTGACTGTGGCTACTAGCAAAGCAGCTGCGGCTTCTTGGGACAGTTCGAACTGCTTCACAGGATCTGTGATTTCCCATGCGTTCCAGTACTCTAGGATGATGTCCTCATGATCGCTGAAGAGCTCTTCCAGGTCATACAGGCCAGATCTGACGTCATCAAATCTATCGTCCTTCGATAGTTTGGTGAGAAGATCCATTGGGGATGCCGAGGTAAAAGGCGCCTTTCTGGTGTACGACTTGTTGTCGAGGTACTTATGGAGAAAGTCATGCTGAACACAAGCAAGTCCAAGGGCTTCCATGGCAAGTTCCTTACAATCCATCTCGAAGGCATAGCCTAGATGGATGAGCGGGTGTCCAACTGTGAGTGTTAGCAACGACATATTTTCTTCGTAAGGGATTGTAGACATACGACCGCCGATCAGACCATTGATGAGAGGCTCATCGCCAGTGAACAGATAATGTTCCATTTCTTGGTGCCAGTCATAATTGAATCGCATAACGAGCTTGTCTTCAAAGAAGTCCACAAAAGCCCGCTGGTACCTTGCATCGCCCCGAAGCTCTTGCCAGTCATCCTCTCCAATCTCAGCGGGCGATGGTACCCATGCCTCCAGCTCGCGGATTTCTCTGTCGTAGATATCATTTAGTTGAGGAACACTTGCTCCCAAGAGGTATGCTGAGCTTAGGATATGAGCATTGTGATTATCGTATTTAAGGTTGTTGTAAACGATTGAGTAGTTAGCATGATTTGCTTTCAAGAGGTGCTTTAGACATCTTGCCCGTTTGTTCGGGTCTGTCTCAATGTGATGAATCTCAACCGAGGGGATGTTGATGGCTTGGCGGTTAACATCAAGTCCCAGTAGTTTATTAACTACAGGAACTTGAGCAAGAATCCCGGACATCGTAGGACCGCAAGATGAGGAGATGTTTGACTGATTTCAGGTTGTTATGATGAGAGATTGTCAAAGGCTCATGACGTTGAATCGAACAATGAAATCAATCTTCCGTTGGGGCTTCCAGCGGGCACTAATAAATCATAGCGGGGCAACCCTTTTCTTTGGGGGCAGGGGTGACACTGTAACACAAGAGGTTCCCCAATGACGCGTGCACGGGCCACACAATTATCAATCTTCAAGTCGCGCGTCTCGTTCCAGAATCTTTAAACCAAGCAAGCCTTCACCTCAAAAAAAAAAAAGATTCCTTGAGGATGACTTCTCAAGCTTCCACGATATATGCAGAACTTCTGTCAAATATCAGACAAATTTCTGTTACTGTATCGCTATTAACATCAGTCGATTCTTCCACAAAAGCAGAAATCTCACCGGATGGCCGGCAACTCAGCGTGACACACCACGGCCACACAGAGCACGTCACTTTGCCGGCACAAACATCTGCCATAGGCTCATTACCTGTAGCCCAGATTGGTCGCTCAAATCTATCATGGAGGCTTCCAGTCTCACCAACAGAAGCGAGGCCCTCTCGTTTCTCTCTAGAAAGCCAAGCGGTGCCATGGACATCAGTCGATATCACAACTGGATCACCGGTAGCCTGCCGCAGCTGTGGAAGCGAGTTCGTCGCGCAAAGTACCATCAATGCTTGGAAAGACTTGCCGAGTGAGAACTGGGCTGAAATGATGGAATTTTGGCATTGCCATAAACCTCATGACCATGATCACCAGGATCCTGAGTCTTTGGCTACCAAAGGCTACGGTGCCAATCATGCTATATCCGCCCAACAGGGAGTTGGCTTTGTCGACTTGACATCATTCCTGTTCTCGGAGCCCGACTGCCGAGGCCTGCAAGTAAGTATCAATCCTGCAGCACTGATTTGTCCTTGACTACGCTTGGCCAAACCTCAAGCAATCAATCTACGGGGAGAAAGAAGATGTCCATGTCGGTACTCCAAACCTTTCAGTGATCTGGCCATCGATACAACTCCCCAATATGAATGCACTTGTCGTTCCCACCCCGATGGGCAGCCAGCTTTCTGGAAACCTTCTGCACAGAACGGGATCCTAAGGTAATCTGAAGACGCGGCCTCTCTTTTTCATCTAACCTCCCATAGATATGGGTGTTTGGAGATTACCGAGAGGCATATTGCTCAAGAAGTTACATGCATGAAGTTTTTGTTCATTGGCGGTTTACTTACACATTCTAGTATTCTTCCTCAACACCGGATGCTGGGTTCGATCTATCTTCGCTGGCGCTCAATGACGACGAAAGCAAGAAGTTTTTACACATATTTTGCCGGGAATGCACGACAGAAGTAGGCTTGTACAATATCGCGGCATTGTCTGTCACATTGTTCAAATGGAAAATTACTTGCCAAACCAAGACCTCAGATCCCAGCCCAAGCAGTTCTGAGTGTCTTGCAGCAACTCTGCTGGCTACGATTTCGAGGTCGGGGTTATCCAAGTCTATTATCACGCCACATACTTCTGGAGTTTCAGAACCCGAAGCAGTTTCTCATGGGAACCTTCATCTTTGGGTGTTGAACCCCAATGTCGTATATACAGCGTCCACTACCGCTGACCGCAAGACGGCGATGAAGATACTCTACAAGCATATCGATCCATTAGAGAGTGAGAAGCTTCTCACGTCCATGACCTCAGATATCCAGGAAATAAGTTTGCCCGAAGAAGCCATCAAAGCAGCAGATAATTGCTTGTTACGGAGCAGCGAATTACTGCCCGTTCAAGAAAGGACTTTCAAGGAGTGGCAAGTAGGACTGCTTGAGAGATGGGAACCTGCATCTTCATGATAAGGTAGATAATCATTATATCTTGACTTTGAATGTCCAATTTCATAGTTTCATTAGAATAAAGTTCTTAAAACCCATCCGTTATCTAGGTTTTAGGTCGATTGGCAGATATCATTGAGCTTTGTCACCAGGCGTTGGTGATTACTCCTCTACAGTGTGTGAAAACTGTAAGAGCCACCATGAAACGACAGATGTCAATGTGCGAAAAAGATGTCCACACTGCTTCGCCCACCCTGTAGGCAGCCACTTGTGTTCTCTGCCTATAACCAAACGTCCCCCCCTCGCATGGGCCAAAACCAAGTGAAATCTCAATTCAGATTTTCGATAAACCCTAACGATTACATGGGCTTGCCACTGCTGAGTTCACTTTATGATGAGAATTAACGCTCGCCCTTCCTGAATCAACGTCTGCTCATTCCTTGTGGCAGCCTTACTCAGATCACCATGCCACCAAAAGGAACAGATTTCATACCCGCTGGGTGTATGCCGATCAAGAGAACGGAAATCAAACTTGATTCAAAATGGTTTTCGGATGAACTTCGAGAATGGAGAACCTTCAGCTCGTTATCGAAAGAGATAGGCGAAACATATCCAGAGGATGACGATCCCTTCCTACCAGATACCCTGGAAATTGCTTTGACTCTTATAGGGACAATCCGATCATGTATCAAGCTTTCCCGGGCATCCTGGGCAAAAATTCGATTCAGCATCCAGAACAGCGATTCCGATTATGGCTTTCTTAGGGTTTATCTGCTGCCCGATGATGTCCTCCGTAGCACGGTGGACCGCTCCAACCAGTCTCTATTGAAGGCAAGAAATGATGTCCTTGGACAATTAAACTACTCACAAGAAGCCTGGGCTGGAAATTCAAACGCAATATGGTTGGATAAGCCACTACTTCACGAAGTTGTTGTCCAGAACGAACATCTAAACGAAGGCATGTCTCTGTTGCAGCTTTTCAACAAGATTCCATCGCCTACGCCCAGAATCAACATAATCGAGGAGACTTACTCAAAGTCTGCCATGTGCGATATCTTGGACGGCCAAGTTCCAGGACTGAAGTCGGAGCTGTATCCGTATCAGCGAAGGTCGTCGGCCATGATGCTGCAAAAAGAGGTCCAGCCCGAGCAAGTGCTCGACCCGCGTCTACTCCACGTCAAAGACCAAGAAGGAGGATCGTGGTACATTGATACTGTGGCTGGCACAGTGCTCAGGGAGCCACGGCACTACGATGGGGTCTCTGGCGGCATCCTCGCTGAAGAGATGGGCGCTGGAAAGACTGTCATCTGTCTCGCGCTCATTCTTGCAACAAAAGGATTGCCCACTCAACCACCTGAGTATGTTTGTGCTGAGAAACCCCCAATTAGGAAGCGCCTGGCTCCTTTGTCTGAAATGGCTGCGTCTTGTGCCACAAGGAACGCAGTCCCCTGGCGTCCCTATTTCGATCTTTTCAAGACCAAGTTAGGGGACGACTACGAGAGATGCATTGCGGCACTAGAAAGAAACCCAGGGTACTACTCTATCCAGTCATCTGACAAGCGACGGGTTACGAGATTCTGTACAGGAATTCAGTCAAAAAAGACGCGGCTCTACCTTAGTAATGGGAGTATTGTGGTTGTGCCCCCCAACTTATTGATGCAGTGGAAGCAGGAGATCAGCAAGCATACCGATGGTCTGGAGGTTCTAGTTGTGACGCGAGATCAGCCACTACCGAAAGCAGAAGACTTGCTGAAATTCGACATCATCCTCTTTACTCAGACAAGGTTGGAGAATCTACTTCGACAAGAGGGTGGACTTGAAAAATCTCCGCTGTCCAAGGTTCATTTCAAGCGATGCATTGTCGATGAAGGACACAAGCTTGGGCATTCGAAGATGAGTAGCAAGAGCAATCTACTTCTCGTTCTGGATGCTTTGCATTTCTCTGCGCGGTGGATTGTGACAGGAACTCCATCTCAAGGCTTGTATGGAGTCGACATGCAAACAAAAACACCGCAATCTGTAACACAACCTGAAGAGGGTGGTTCAGTGACGACTTGCAACACATCCAGAAACTCTGTTATAGAAATGGAGAGAAGGGACCTGGAAAGGATTGGCATTATGGCAGCGCTCTATCTGAAAGCACGACCATGGGCGAACACGATCCTGGACGTTGGTGATACGATGGCGGATTGGACTACTTACTTGCTACTTCCGAAACACAAAAAGAACAGTGGAGGCCGCTGGGAATGCTTGAGAGCAACTCTCAACTCTCTCATCATCAGACACCAGATCGCAGAGGTCAATAATCTATTCCCACCTGTCAACGAGAAGCTCGTTGTATTGGAGGGTTCATACCAGGACCAGATGTCGCTCAACATCTTCTCCATGATGATCATCTTCAACTCGGTCCAATCCCAACGAACCGATATGGATTACTTCTTTCACAACAAACAGCGAAAGGCTCTTCTTCAGATTGTGCACAACTTGAAGCAGGCGAGCTTCTTTGGAGGGTCGTTCTATTCTCAGCAAGATATTGAAAAAGCTGTCCGAACCGCTGAAGATTTCCTTGCCGAGAAAAAGGTGCCCACCAGTGACCAAGATCGAGAACTCCTTGAGCAAGCGATTAAGTTTGGGTATGTTGTTTCCGACAACAAGCTCAAGGCTCTTAGCAATGCGTTTCACGAGATGCCGCTCAGCGTCCACGGTTTACCGCACAATGTCAGCGCATCCTGGTCGCTCGACCAAGAAGCTGGGGACCACATATGCAGCTCGTCATCCATGTTGGTGGCACTTCAGAAACTCATATATAAATCAGCATCAAAACCCGAGGAGCTGAATTCTCTATTGAATGGCCGATTGATTCAGGAAGGTGTCGATACGAGAATGCGCATGCTCGCATCCGATGAGACAACAAACAGCTCCCAAACCTTGGCCGGTAATACGAAACTGGGAGATGACAAACACCGAATCACTAATGCTCATGGCATTAGTGATGTGAAAGTGGAAGCTGAAGCAACCGCTGACGGTGCACTTGGGCCATTGGAGACAGTCAAGATCACATCCACGGTGTCAGCCAAACTGTCATATCTGATTGATAGCGTTCTCAGGTATCAGGAAAATGAGAAAATACTCATCTTCTATGAAAACGACAATATCGCATGGTATTTAGCCGTTGTGCTGGAAGTTGTAAGAAAGGACGCGCCTGTTATCAAAACCAATACTAACTTCAAACAGCTCCAAGTACAACACCTGATCTATGCCAAAGGACTGACCGTACAGAGAAGATCACAATATGTCAACACTTTCAATCACAATGATGATTTCAGGTGAGTTTCTGAACCGCTCTTGATGCCATGGGCTAACAAGGACGAAGAGTACTCCTTATGGACATCTCACAGGCAGCTTTCGGCCTAGATATGAGAGTTGCGTCACGGATCTACTTTATCAGCCCAGTCCTAAACCCTCAAGTTGAAGCGCAGGCAATTGGCCGTGCGCGAAGGATCAGCCAGCAAAAACCAGTCTTTGTCGAGACTCTGGTACTGAAAAACAGTATAGACGAGGTCATCTTAGAACGCAAAGAACACATGACGCAGGCCGAACACCGCCGAGTTCAATCCATTCTAGATGATGGCCAAATTTACGATTGGGTCAAGAATGCCCGGATCACGCCATTGCCGGGAGGCGACTTCAGTAAAGAGGATCAGATGTCGCCTCTGCATACACCGCAATACGTGTTTAGACGAGGATTTGGGAGGACTATACACCCTGACGAAGGCTTGGTACTGGACGAGACTCCAAGGTCTGATGGGAGAGTGCTGAGGCCTCTCGAGATGGCAAATGGGAACAAACGAACAACACAGTTTGGTGCAACCACAGTCATTCGAGGTCAGAGTCAACACAGAGACTCGTCATCCAACACAAGCGATCTCGCCGCGCGGCCATCGAAGAAAGTGCGGTTCGGGTGAAGGGTGAAGAACCATCCCACCTACTGGAGGTGCAGTACTGCGCCACGCACGGCCACATCCCCGCACTGAGGTGTGGCGAGTGGGAAGCTAAGTTTCAGAACCAAGTCAGAAGTTGGTCAACATTGTAGGTGCTAGCTGAAAGATGTTGATGCCCGTGGAAGAGTTTGGAGTTTGGCGTCATGGAAGAAGCGTTCGGTTGCTAGTTAAGAGAAGCTAAGGGAAGAAGCTAAGGTGTATGGAGTACCGCACAGTGCTACTGATCAAATGTACCTGCAAGTTTGAGACCAGCCACCTGGAAAATCAGCAACAAAAATGAACTTAGCTTGGTGTTCCTGGTTACCAAGAGCCTTAAACTTGGACAGATGATGGGGCTGTTTGTTAGCTTCTG
This sequence comes from Fusarium phyllophilum, assembly GCA_013396025.1. Taxonomy (NCBI): domain Eukaryota; kingdom Fungi; phylum Ascomycota; class Sordariomycetes; order Hypocreales; family Nectriaceae; genus Fusarium; species Fusarium phyllophilum. The sequence goes on along the minus strand of JAAOAQ010000390.1, from coordinate 25,661 downwards.
TGAGCGATGCAGAGTGAAAGAGTGATGGGAAAATGACATCTTTGATGTTGGAAACAGAATGACCCATACCTACGTTGGCAACGGTTACTTCATGGCAAGGTATCCCTGTAAAGGTCAGTTACTGTATTGAGGCTCAGCAATTGAGAAGTAGCGGTATAGAATGGTAAGTCAAGGGATCGATAACTCATTGTTCAGAAGGAGCACAAACCACCAGATGAATAATAAGAATGATGCCATGACTGTTCAGTTGTGTCCCAACCTTTCAACCATAACAAGAGCCATAAACAACCTGCGGATATGTCGGTTCCCATGACGAGTCCCCCCACAGCAAATGCCAACACACGCAAGATGGACGCATGTACTGTACATATGAGTACGCACGCAGTACGGTGAACCGTCAGGAGGATTCGCAACACCGTAGTTCTAACCGAAGCTTTCAAAACCTGGCGATAATTGTGAAATGCACATTTGTGGAGGGAGGGGGGATGGCTAGCGCGGGTACCCGTACAAATCTCCGAGATTTTATGCTATTGGAATGTCTGTGTGTTTTTCTTAAAAACGTTCCCTGCTCTGATCGGAGGCGAGTAGTCTAGGGGGGCCTAGTTATTGAGGTCCCGTCAATATGCACATGTTGAACGGATCGAACGGCTGTTGTCCCGGGATCCAGTCCCAAAAGGTAGACTTGGTACATACAGTATTGCCAGCCACTGAATTACTCTGCAGCCAGCCTAAGAATTCGGAAAAGAATTGTCTCCAAGTTGTTGAAAGATTGAGTGAGTGAGTTGATGTTGAGGTCATGAGACCCCGCTGCGTTGGCTGTGCTTTGCTTGGTATTGATTGGTATGGAGGTTCTGCAAGGCATAGAAAATTGGGTGTTACAAGCAGAAAAGGACAGGGATGAGCCGTGTTCCTGACGCGATGCTATTTTTGAACTGGCGGTTGAGTCTCCAAGTACTCCTAAGAGGCGACATGCTGCTCAAGTATTCTTCTCTATAGACGATTCAAGTGATGGAATATCATCGTAAGCTCTGAAAGCATCGGCATCTTCCCCAAATGCTTACTGTTGTTATACAGTGCTCTCTTGGTCAAACCCCAGGTTTACGTCTTCAAGATTTATTACATACAGTACAACCCCAGCAAATCCAAAACACAAGCAGGCAGGGGACAAAGCAGGGTTCTCGTTCTCGACCACCCAAGCTACGGATCTCTATTGGCTCCGCACCCTCAAACCTGAATCTTGGTTTTTCCCTGTGGCTTTGGCTTTGGCTTTGAATGAATGGGACTTTGTTTTGTGAGATCGATCGGGGGGGGAGCTGCGTGCGTTACTTGAGCGACTGTGCACAATCCATAAGTTACTTAAGGCTGACGCAAGCCCGTTTCGGGAGTTTACCAAAGTCTTGGGTCTTTCTCACAATTGACTAGTAACTAAATCAGTGTTGTACTGTACTTCTCACCTGGTCAATCAAAAAGTATATCGACTCTCTCTGACTACCTACTGCTGACGAAGGGGGCTGCATGTCTGAGATACCCTTACGCCAAACGATGCAGAGGCGTTTGACTTGACCGTGTATTTTGCATTGGACAGCATCCAATGAATGGCATCCATGATTATAGGACAAGCCTAGCCTCCCTCCCTGATCACACTTATCGTCTGCCTTTTAAGTCCTGACGTTCCCCTGAGCCGCTTCTTCCTTGTCCTATACTTCAGCATTCATATTATTTCCTCGGTTACGATACTCTCGACTCTATTGGTCCGGCAGTCAACATCGGAACATTATCACGACAATCTGGTGCAACATAAACGAATATCGATAGACAAAAAACCACCCTGTCACAATAAATAGCCTCCGTCGATCATCTTGAAACTCCACATTAACGACCGACCATGTTCGAGGTTCAACATAACCACCACGGACAAGAGTTCAAGCGCTTCTTTCACCATGGCCGAAGCTCAATGTCTGCCATTGAGGACAAGAGGGCAGAGGAGTTTAGGAGACATGTCTGGGCGGTTACTATGATTGATGAGGATCCATCGGCAGGGAGTGAGAAAAAGAAGAACAAGAAGAACCGCCAATCGATTGACCTTGTGTGAGTTAAAGAGTTTCTTTTATCATCATCATCATTATTATTATCATTATCATCATTATTACTCGTCACCTGTTTTACAGTCAACTATACTCAACACCCCATTCCTATACCACCCACGCGCAATATAATGCATTGTCTTGTTTTATAAACCCCTTGTTTTCTATTATTCTCCCTCTCTTCACTCCCCCTTGGAACTTCCAAAGAAGAGCCCCTAGAAGACATTGGATCCGGAGAAAAGAACAAGAACGCCTCATCTCGTCCAACCCCTAAACCCGGCGTTCTAGTGTCTTGGTCTTGGTGTTGGCCGCATGCGACTCCCGCTCTAGCGCATTCAGCTCCAACGAGGCTCTCACATCTTGATGTTTCTTTTTTTTTTTTAAATTACATGTCCACATTTTCCCCTGCGTGGCGCTTCAACCCTGTCTACCGCAAAGGCACAGCCAAAAACATCTTTCTGCCTACGTCAGATCTTTATCCTAAGAGGTCAATTATGCCTAGTTTAGGCATTTGCGTGTACCATGGGGAAGTGGTGTGATTCTAGGACTTTTTTTTCTTACCCTTCCTTTAGCACCCATGTTGATGATATACTTGCGATTTCCGTTGACTCGCGGAGGTTGTTGGTCGTTGCTTTCGAACACATGTTTTTCTAATACTAATAATTTAATTCTTGGTATAGCCGTCCTGGTTCAAACAAACTGAGATCCAAGAGAGCTTCCGCATATGCTGGACCACCGCCAGTAACAAAGCAGCCTAATGACAAGCAGCACAAGAACCAGCTCAAGCTTGACACTACTGCAACTATGAAGGACCCTACTGTTACTGTCCGGCCAGTTCACCCGCCGTCTTTTGGCTCACCAAAAGATCTGTCTTCAGTTCAAGAAAACGCTATCAACGCTTTCCTTGCAAACACTGAGTCTCCAAAGAGCACACAAGACAACTTTGCTCCAACAGCGTATCCTCGACCAACATATGCTGTTCTCGAAACTCCCCTGGCAGATCCTACAAATGCGAGGCCAAATGCCACCCTGAATCGTCCTCGAAAACTGTCCAACAACTCAGTTACGACTACATCGTCCTTTCAATCTCGAGAAAGCATGGTCTCAGCAAGACGGACCCCTTCTTGGGGGAGTAGAACGAGTATGGAAACGAACGAATCGACATCTCAATGGAGACCTGAGTATATGTATCAGAGGCCAATGCCCATCAAGAAACTGTCTTCTTCCCGAGTTCCCCTCCAACCGAATGAGCTCTTTGCCAGATTGCCCTCAGAGATTCTCTCAAATATACTGGAGCAGTTAAGAGATATTCACCTGGAGGATAAAAGCGGGAGCTGTGCAACTTGTTGGATGCGAGATGCTTGTAACATCGCAGTGGCTTGCCGCAAGTGGTACAGGCCCGCCCAGATAGCACTGTAAGCACATCTCTCCCAACCACGCATGAGGCAAAGCTAACTGGCACCAGATACCAAAATATTCAACTCGTGGGCCCAGACTCAGCAACTCTCAAGAAGAAGTTCAAAATGGCACAGGGCATTCGTGTCCTCATGCTCCGGCGCATACTCCGCTCTAATCCACACATCGCCGAAATCGTCCGCTCACTTAAAGTTCCAGCCCCTGAAATTGTCGCCAAAGGCCCCGGAACTGCCGAGTATGAGGATCTTATTGCGACGCTCGTCATGGCGTGTCCTAATCTCGAGAGTCTCACTGGCTTGTCGGTTCCGTACGACCACTCCTTCAAGAAGATCTTCCATGCGTTATCAACGAGACCCATGTTAAGAGAAATGAACTGGCTTGTACAGGTTTCGCCCCATCAGAGACAACAGAGAATCCAATCGAGTACTCAGCAGCTTGGTTTGGTAATGCCTGGAGAACTCAAGCCTTCCCAGGAAGCTGCCTTTTTGGCATATCATGATAATTGGTCTCGGCTGGAAACCTTTACTGTGCATTGTCTCCCAGGAGCTACCGTCACGCCCGAGAACCTTCTCACATTAACACTCAAGCGTCTTCCGAACCTCAAACATCTTCACCTTTGTAATCTACCGCCTAATAGCTTCGACGACTCAACTCTCCTCGCTCTGCCACCTCTACACTCCTTGACGTTGTCTCACATCAGCGGTATAACCTCGAGCGGGCTATCATCATTCGCAACGCAGTCCTCCAGCCTTCCTCTGCGTAAGCTTACTCTTCGACACACACCTCTCACGTCTCTCGCTGCTCTAGCGCGCATCTTGTCTAATTTGAGAAACTTGGTCAACTTTTCTCTGGTTCAGATTTTCCCGCCCGTCATGCCGGAGAACGATAGCTTCGCACTATGGATGATGCCGTATCTTGCAAACAACACTGTGCAAAGCCTCCACTGGGATATCACCAGCCATGCTACCTGTGTCAATGCCGCGGATGATATTCTCGCTCGCAGTATCTCTGCAGGAGGATTTCCAGCTTTGAAGACACTGCGAGCTCTTAACGACCCGGACGGCATCTTCCAGGATCTGTGCTACCCCGTCGAGAGAATTGATCTTCCTTCTGATCGATTCCGAACCTCTGAGCAACCAGACAGCTCATCACCTTTTGCATTTCCTCCGAGCTCGGCAAGCCCTATGTCTCCCACACGCCTGTTCAAATCCAACAACTCACCTCTCGCTTCTCCACGGACCCCGATTTCTCCGTTTGGCGACACGCGCCGCCCTTACACAAGCCTTCATACCGCACGGCTTGCCGCCCAAACCCGTCTCGAAGCAGCACGTTCCCGGCCAAAATTCACCGTCAACGTAGTAGATGAGGACGGAACCATCACCGAGACTTTCTCCATGGCTGGATTCCTTGGTACGGCTGGAAGCCCTATCAAGTACCACCTTCTTCCTGACAGGGGTACTACAGACGACAAAGGCGGTCTTATTGATGTGAGAGATTTAGATAGCGATGCTGGTGAGAGTCTCATCGGTGGGAGGGAAGGTTGCACTGGACGCTGGAACATGCGTGATGGCATCGTGGCAGATAAGAAGGAAAAAGAAAGATGGTGGCATACAGAGAGAGGTCGGTGGACCAAAGTCACTCTCTGAGGGTGCTTACCTGAAAACATACCAAGGTTCTTGGGGAGATGATAATATGGTTACGATTTACGGCCGGCACGTATATAGAACTGGAACAGCATGTCACGATATATGTCTGGAAGGTCTTGAGGTTCAAGGATATCATTGCATGGCGTTCTCACTTAGATTGGCAAACAGGATTGGGTTCACAGCATTGACACATGTCAAAAACATATGAGTAAAAAGAACAGAATGCCAAATGACATCCAGACATTGGGCAACATTCACATACCTTCAAAGATCCAACATGCGTGCAAATATGTTGTATCGGCATTTTCATCTTGACTTAACCAAAAATAATAAAGATAATAAATCAAACGAAACGTATGCGTAGTGAACCCATGTATTTAGCTCAAGTAATTAAAGCTACCGATGCCACCGATTAAACGCCTTGGTGCTCTCTAACTCGCAATAGCGATAAATCTGCTGTACGCCAAAGCCTCATATGCAAAAAGTAAACAATTAAACATTTTTTTCTTCCGGCCAATTAAAGACATTGTTTCTATCAACCATGTCTAGGTTAAAACTAGATAGTTATGATCCCGTCCCGACTACATATCTGTGTAGATTTTTGATTTTGTTCTTCTCATGCTAAATGTCGTTAAATAGTAAAAGGGCTAGGTTCTTCTTCCGCCCGACCTCCTTTCCAAAAAAAGAAAAAGAAAAAAAGGTGTATGTGATGTTGCGTGTATGATGAAGTAGATGAGAAAATCAAGGAAAGGAGAAGGAGAAATAATAGCAGCTCCTAAGGTAGACAGTCCGAAAGGTACTTGCAATGAACTTTCGACTGAGGCGATCGTTACCATATTAAGGTCGGTGTGATTGGATAAAGACACGCCAACGCTGGCGGAAAGTCGTGCACGCATACAGGAAACCCGGCAGATAGCTGTACAGGAATTGAGCTCCAGAGCTCTTCCAATGATGCTGGGCAAGTTATGACCAAGGAAACCAACAGTAATTAGAAAAAGCGGCTCTTCTTCTTCTCTTTCTTCATGGCATCGCTGCGCAAGATATCGTCAAAGGTTGCGCCCGTCTGTTCGGGAGGAGGTGAATCTGTTTGAGGGAAGCCCTGGTGGCCAAAGGCTGCCAGGTTACCCACAGATGAGTTCCGCGAACCCATCATAAGACTGGGAGGACGTCCACCAAGAGAACTGCTACGTTCTCCGAATGGGCTTGGGGGCTGGAGAGGTACAGGCTCCAATCCCAAGGCGATACTGGATCGCCAAGCTTGATTGGCTCGATTTCCGCCGGGTGAGTGAGTTCGCGGGCGAAGAGAGCCCGAAGGGCTGCCAATGGGGGATGGAGGAGTGTTGTAGCCGTTGCCGAAAGATGGTGGTGGTGTGGGCATAAAGTCCTCATCCAGGAACATGGACCGTGGGGGCTGCAAAGGTGACAGCGAAGGTTCAGTTGGTGGCTGGGCTTGAAGTCCTGAAGCACCGCTCTCCCACTGAGTAGCAGCAAGCCAGCAGTGACTTCGGTGGTAAGTGGCCTCCACGCTGAAAAGAACAGCATCTTGAGAGAGCTCAACCAAGCCCCCTGTGCCAGCCACCTCATACCACATCTTCTTCACTTGCTGATCCGGAACCCAAGGAGGGTTACCCAGAGGAGGCTCACAGAGGAAGTACTCAACACCTTCAGTGAATTGCATGCCTGGAGCATCCACAACCAAGACAGGAAGTGACTGGATGACAACGTAAAGGAATAGCCAGTAACCAATACGCTGGTCGGCAAAATCTTGAGGCGTCTTGCCTCGAGCCTCACGAAGCTCAAACTCCTTAAATTTGTCCAAGAAAGGAACCTTGGTGGCGTTAGTATCGTAATTGTAAGCCTTGTTTAACATGAGCATGAGTTCATGTTCCTTAATGTTCTTGTCGAATTTTGCCTGTTTCTTTGGCGACAGCGTATCGTAAGTTTCCAGGATAGATGTCGCAGTGGGCAATTGTGGACAATCGTAAGGAATGGGAGGAAGAACAGGCGGCTTCGAGCGGTCGAATTCGGACATGATGTTTCGCAGTGCAGACATGATCATCTTGTCAGGATCGTTAGAGAGTTCAGGAACGGCATCCATGATCCTCGAAGTTCGGTTGGTGCGGTCGACGAGCAAGTCATAAAGAGCACACATGTCAGAATACAGAACCTTGAGGACGAGTCTGTTGAGGCCGCTCTCGGAGAATGGGTTCTTCTTGCTGCTGGCCTTGGGTGGCCAGTTGCCAAATGCTGTCTTGTAGTAGCTCAGAGCGAAATTACGCATTTTGGTAAATGACTGCCTCCACACCTTGAAGCGGACGCTTCTAAGCTCCGACATGGAAGTTGAGTTTGCAATACCCGAGAAAAGTGCAGGGAATTCGAATTGCTCCAGGTGCATATTGGCATTATGCTGGCGGTTACTCAGATCGGTACTAGCACGTTCCAAGTTCGTACGTGTCTTTTCCGAAACCTGGTTCCAGAGAGGAAGCTTCAGATCTTGGATAGCTGGAAGCTTGCCCGCAGCATGGGCAAATGCCTCATTGTAGAGATCGGCTGATCGCATGCGCTCGCCCAGAATCAATGCCTCAAGAGTCTTCTCCCGGCTGTTCCGGCAGTCTGCAAGAGCATGCTGGTCCATGTAAAAGCCGAAACTGAGATCGACGGCGTCTCCAAAAGTGGTTCCATCATAACTCGTGAAGCCGTATTCTTCCAAAAGTTTTGAGATCTCCAGGAAAGCATGGAAGTTAGTAGGGCGAGCCTTGGTCGCAACGAGAGGCTGTCCGGTCAAGAAGGCGAACAGGTTGCGGATAGCAATCAAGCGATCCATGTCGGGCGGTGTTTCTTGACCGGGAGTTCCATTGGGAAGATACAAGTGGAGGCAGTCATCATATCCGTCATCCGGAACAGGAGGGGAGTTTGGTGAGGAGATAAATCGGTTCGCATCTTCGGCCGTGAGGCTGTCACGACCACTGAAACTCCTAGTTCGGTCCCGACCCATAGGCATCTCTCGCTCTCGCTGAATAAGTTCATTGAAAACCCAGGACGAACTGATTGTGAATTCTTGAACCTTGAATGACGGCCCGAAGCCACTGCCCTTGGGGTAAAGGTAGACAAGAACAGCTCCGCTTTCGTTCCATAGTTCCGGAACCTAATCGAGCGCAAAGATTAATTCTGAAACCATGGTTCAACGGTAGAGCAACGTCACTTACCTTTTCTCCGTTCTTGAGAAACGAAGCATTGTACTCAGCCTGTGTATCGTCGGACAGTACCCACGCGGTTGAGGCGTTTGTGTTGGAGACGTCCATCGAGTTTGATCGCGAGCTTCCACCAGGCAACCAACTTCTTCGGAGGCGGCCCCGCGTTGGGCTCTGGCTCACATCACCCTTTGATGAACCTGGTCTGATGGCGAGGGGTGTGGAAACTACTCGGTTCTTGGTGTTGTTATTGCGGCTGTTGGGAGACTGGACTGAGGATGCGCGGCGACCACGATCAGGAACTGGAGAAGTTTGTCGAGTCTTGAGAGCCTGGATGGAGTCACCATTGGAGTTGCCGGATGTATGCTGGAGAGAGCCACTTCGTGATCGAGCGGCGGGGTTTTCCTTTCGCAACTTTCCACTACCACCACTGCTGACATTATCTGAAGGAGAAGTAGGAATCGGAGGAGGCGGCATGTTAGGCTCCTGGGGGCTCATGGTGGCTCTCTGGACCTCTGGGGATGGAGGAATCGGCGCCATGATCTGAGGCTGATGGTTTAATGGGCCATCGAGACTATCGCTGCCGCGGGTTGGGATCGAGTCCGGACTAGGCGGGGAACCAGCATGGCCTGGCTGGTATTGACCATGAGCCTGGTGGGGGAGGGCGTCGTGGTAATCGCTCGTCATCCGGACGGTGGGGTCGATGATGCTGGGAGTGGTGGACGAGGCGCTATCGTCAACGGTTGTAGGAGGGGTTGCAGCGGTGTTAGTGGTGGTCGAGGTATCGGTGGGAGAAGAAGATTTGGTGGGTGCAGGAGAAACAGCGGCTGTAACGGCGGAAGCGGGAGCGGAGGGCGCCGCAGGTACCGGAGGCGTTGGTACGGATTTTGGTGAAGGCTCAGATGGCAGAACGAGCGATGGAAGAAAAGAGGAAAGTCGATTTCTCCAGCGAGTTGAACCTTTGGTGGGAGAGAGGTTTGTCGTCGACTGGGATTTGGGCAAGGACACTTTTTGAGTAGAATCGTTCCGTTTACGAATGGTCTTTTGCTCGGCGGAACGAGGACGGTTGTGTTGTACAGCGTCTTGGTCCTGCTGCGGGTTGGAGCCCATATGAGGCAAGTTTGTGGTGGACTTTGACGACCCAATGTTTGAACCACGCAGGTGAGCGAGATCGGAAGTGTTTGACTTTTTTACGCTCTTTCGAGGAGAAGATGAAGAATCAGGATCTGTGTTTGACCGCAACATAGAGGGCATTATAGAAGCCCGGAAGGACCTGCTCGACGTCATGACGGGCAATGCAATTCGTTCGTCCTAGCAAGTAAATGCAAGAGGTGACCAGATCGTCCAAACGCCAGCGTTACATGCAGCAAAGCAGAGGAACAGGAAAAGGCAGAGTACCTATGCTAAGAATGGCAGCAGAGGGCACTTGTGGCAAACGAGTGACAGTTCAAACAGAACAAGGCAATGCAAGGCAGGGCAAACAAGGCGAGCTAAGCTATGCAAGCTTGGTCAGTCAGGTAAGGCAGTAAGTAAGCTGGTAAGTAAGAAACCAGGTTAACAAAGGTATGTAAAAGGGGACCGGCAGATGGACAATTCTTTATGTCAGGGGACTGCCAGCAACAACAAAAAAAAAGAAGAAAGAAAGAAAACTGAAACTGAGGAGAGCTCAACGGAGAACTTGACTTCAGACTGGAGTGGAAGAGACGGCAGCAAGCGTCAACTAAGAGAAAAAAGTCAGGCAAAAGCCCTTTTCCGCTAGATACCACTAAGGTAGGGAATACGCAGGGCACACAGTATTTTAGTCTGTGGCTTCGTGTCAGATCTAGGACGGGTCTTCCCTGCGCCGGGGACAAGCCCCCCCAAAAGATGGAGACTCAAGGCCCATACAAGGCCTGGCAGAGCTTGATGCTGGCTGGTTAATTAGCAGGTACCTCAGGTACTCGCCTGGTACCTGGGTGGTCATGCTGCTACTTTTGGGTGTGTCTCTGGATCAACGGGGTCGGGTCCGGGTTCGGGGGCTCGGGACTTGGTGGATACGCAATGACGTTGGCTTCTTGGGTGCGAGTGGTGCTTAGAGGGATTAGCTTCTCCTGAACTGAAGGGAGAGAGAAGAAAAAAAAGCCCAAAGAGACGGACGACGGACGACGGGCTGAACGGGAGCTGTCAGTCAAAGACATTTGAATCACTAAAACCCCCGCTGATTCAGTTGACAAGTCAACTGCGGAAACCGGATTTACCGTGTCTAAAACAGTGCGCTCTTCACATCCACATGCATGCATCTGTCTGTATTCACCCTCTTACGATGGGATGTCATGGCTCTCCAGCCCCAGGCAGGCTCGTGCTTGTGCTCTATTCATGTTCGTCGCCTTGTTACTCGTGTTGTGCCGCGTCGTGTCACAGATGCTGTAGCTTAGCTACGCCGCTACCAATACCATTACGGATCCGTGACAATGGAAACGAGGCATCCAGTTCGAATCCTTGAATCCTTTTTTCATAGCAGCGGGTCTTTTCTGGTCTGGGCGGCTCATCCATCTCTTGACTGGTCTACGGAGTGATTTCAGACTGATGACAAGTGGAGAAAGACATTTGATTCACCACAAAAGCCAAGACTGAGACTTTGAAAGGGAGAGAAAGAAAGACATCATCTAATGTCGGCAGGGAAGCGAGTAATCAATTCACATTGTTAGTCTGTTTGAAAGACGCTCGGCTGTGAAGTAATTGATCCTGTATCTTGAGGCTTCAACATAGCTTCCCTGGTAAGCTAGCTGTCTAATAGTACGATGATGCCACTTTATTGTCTGGGAGTTGAATGAATAAATACCACATTGGACAACAATCACGACCCTGCCATTTCGAAACATATGCCTAGGGTTCCTCGTATTTCAACGTTTGATCTACAAACCTCTGTAAATCCCTTCGAGTCCCTAGATCCCTTCTATTGCACCAGCATAAAACGCACCTGAGGCCCCCCCTCACCATCAACAGCTGAGGCATGGCTGTGAATACCGAAAGTAAGCCTTCTAGAGCAAGCATTGCGAATCTTTGTTGCCCAATGCTCAGCCCAGGGTGTGTGCTTTGGCCAACGGTGCGCAGATTTCTCCTCAAGAATGAGGTGAGGTGCTTTTCTCTGTTGTGAGCGCCAAAGTGCATGGGGTCGCCGACGACAAGGAAGTCCGGGGCCTTGAGAAAAGCCCGAGAAAAATCAGTGTGCAACATAATTATTACCTTGTTAGTGGTGTCCATCTGGTGCAATTAGCTTCAGCTATGGCGAGTCCAGAGATGCAACTGCGGTAGACAGAGTGGGATTGAGCCTCAAGGGCCTACATAAGGTACATAGACTAAACACACTGGCAGGATACGAACGGACCCTGCGTGTGGTACCTGTAAGTACCTGAGAGTGACTTTAGATATCTGATGCTCAGATTGTTTATGATGATCCTCACCCAGGCTGAATTGGTGTTTACAGCAATGCAACAGTACTGTAGGATTGGCTTAGAGATTGGAATTACATACACCTCCTTGATGCTTCATTACTTGGCCAGTACCAGCACTATTATTATGCCAGGGATCGGAGAAGCAGGATGGATCAGCGAGAGCCAACCGTCAACCCCACGGTCTCCCTGTCACTCACAGTGCTTGGCCGTTTCGAAGTTTCAGCGTTTCCTTCTGGGCGTTCCCCCGAACGGTTGCCTCACATTTAATACCAGTTAACATATTGGAGATGGTGGGTTTCTGGTCTAAGATTATCAGTTACGTACAACTCGATCGCTCAATTTCCCCATATCCAGTCTAATCTTTTCGCTGTTGTTTTGTCTTCGACTGCAAACCGTGATCTGCATGAAGCAAGGTTTTTGGGACTCCCGGGAATCAGCCACATCCCCAAACAGTTATGTTAGTGGTGGTTGGTCTTGGTATTTGATCTTGTGGCTGCCTTTCTGCCGTCGACGACGCCCAAACCGGTTACATTTATCGGCATCGGCACCTCGTCGAATCATGCAAAGTCCTCGCTTCTGTTCACCACCATCGTATGTAAGATTCACCCGTCGTCATTCCCATTGGAGGTAAAAAAAAAAATATATATATATATATAAAATCTCGTCATCGCAGTCAGAAATTAAGAAACTCCAATAATTAAATCTCGCCCTGCTTCAAACTCCTGCATTGGGTCCCCTAGGCCCCCTATTCCCTCACATCGGAAATATCTTGTTCCCATTGGCCCGTCTGTGGCTTGTTCTCGCCCTCGTAAGATCTGCAAAAACCAACTCACAAAAATAACAACGCCCAGCCGTCGTTGGCCGCTCTCAACAGAATGGACCGTCTGGCGCAGAGGTTGCAGCAGGAATCCAATAAACTGGGGAAATCTACCCGGCTACGATGTTTCACTTCTCGTATTTCAGACCGACTCGACAGCACATGATGGGTAAATATCGTATACTCAAGACAGATCCCCATCAGTAAAGTCTTGGACGGTTTTAGACTTCGGTACCCGACTCGTACTCTGTGTTCTCCAGATTTCTCTCGGCCGACTCATGTGTGATGCCCAGCAGGCCAGCAGTCAGTTGCACGAGTCACCCACCAGTTGCGCCTTAGGGGAAAGTGGCCATAAAACAGGGGGCTTACGGTCCATGATCATCGCCTCTAACTCATGCTCCTCGACCCAGACAAATCTCAGGGATTTCATAGACGAGTTACAACTTACCTGTCATCAAGTGCGTGCCACCCCGGAGACCGAGCTCAATAATTGACGCCGCAGTAATAAATTTATGTGTACGGAGTACACAAATGCCTGTCAGAAAGGCGCATGGCTGTACGCCTCATGTTGTGCTTCACAATCCAGACCATCAGGCTGGGAGTTGATCATGGCAATAATCTGGACAGTGAAAAATTAAACCCCCAATTGCCGCACACTGCACCACAAGGGTACATCAGATCTCCAGACCAGCTGCGTCATACTCTGGACCCCTGGCTTGGGCGTTCCATCGGTCGTTGTTGAGGGGCTTAGCGGTAGCCGAGATTGGCTCTGCACATCAGACAGAAAAGGGAGAGAATCCATTTTGCCCAGGAAAAGACGAAGGATCGTGAGAAGTTGTCGAGATTCTAATGGCTCGTTCAAGGTCTTGGCTCCGTCGTGGGATCCAGTTCTCGGGTGCATGCTGCTCGTCTGCTGCGTCTGCATGGCTGTGCTGCTCCGCGTCTGGTACCTTTTTATAGAACATTCCGGAAAATCGTCCCACCCTTGTAACCTAGCCTGGTGTCTGTTCGCCCCAAGGAATACGCCAAAAACGGCCGTGTGGATCTTCATCCCTACTGGACGAGACTCAGCTCGGCGCCTGTGCTGTGTTGTTACTGCGCTGACCAACATTTTGTGCACTTTGTCTGAGGCGGACTGTCGGATGAACTCTCGTACCAGTACTTGTGTTCTAGGCCCACTGAATCATTGTAACACTTCAGGTGTAGACAGAGATACAGTTATAGAGTTGCAGGAAATATGCATATTACCTATATCCGAATCTTATTACTGAGGTGGGTTTGGCCAATGCTCCATAGCATCAACAAAAGGCAAGTGCTTATAATACGTAAGATGCTAAAGAGGGCGGTCTGGACCCCAATATGCATTCCAATGCGATGCTTGTCTTCAGCCATCCGCAGTCAAGCTCGTTTCAGTAAAAGTTTATGTTTGTCCTTGACTCAAGGCATCTGTCAAAAAGGGAAGCATTGCTGCTATTCGCCTCTTACTTTAGTGCATGTAGTAACTTCACGTGACGTAAACTTGCCTATTATGGCCCATCTAAGCTCACCGAGGAGGAGCTGTTAATGCTACGATCTGATAGGATAGCAGAGGCCGGTGCCCCATCTTTCTCATTGTCCGAATGACTGACGAAAGGATATCCCCAAGTGCAAAGAACAGGATGTCTTGATGATTTTTTACTACCATCTTATAAGTTCTTAAAAAATGGAACCAATAATTCTCCAAAATGGACGCTTTGAGCCATACTCTCCTGGAGTCATTGATCTTGAAGAGTTCCTCGACATTGAGCGCCTCTGTGAGGGAACTTCAACACCCTCAAAGTCAACCCAACCTCTTACACCTTTAAACGAGATCCCTATCCCTGGTGCCACTAGCAAACAGCAATATTCCGAAAAGAAGAGACAAGATGATACACAAGGTGGTCATGAGCCGAATAGATCATTTAATCAGCCAAGGCGTAAAGGAATTCGTTCAACTGTCTCAGTCCCTGAATATTCCGTCATATGTTTCCCCTCTAACCCCACCAAGCCCGATGGGATCAAGAAGAAGAGAAAGGACTTTGATGAAAAAAGGAGGCTTGAAGTTGCGCGAGTCCGGAAAACCGGTGCTTGCTTCAGATGCAAAGTTCGAAGAATATCTGTATGTCTCATTACGTATACCCAGGCACGTACATACAGAAGTTGACCTTTCAGTGTGGCGTAGGGGCTCCATGTCAAGCATGTGAAAAAGCAGCTGGTATCCTTGGAACTCAGTTATGTATCCGTGAGAAGTTGACGAAAATGAGATTCAGCTCCGGAGGTAAGACTGTATCTAGCCGGTATTTATTCATTTCAGCTAATAGTTTCAGATCTTCACTATATTGATTATACTGCGAGGTTGTTAAACCAGGAGCTTATCGCAGGCACAACTCATCTTGGACCACATCGAAAAGTCTCCTTGTCCATGGACTACCTTGACAACCCAGTTCTAGAAGTTGAAGTACAGGATTATTATGGAAACACAACACCACCGTGGTTCTGTTGCTGGGTCGTGACGGATCAAGTCGGGGAGCAAGTCGAATCATACCGCCAAGAAAGCGCCCGCTATGCCTTACCACAGCTTCTTCCACCCATTCAACTGATCGACTGGGTCGAAAGAATGATCTTTCATCAGGATACCCGCTGTATAGGCTTCCAGCAAACCGTGGATTCATTCATGTTGAGATACAGTCAATCGGCAGCATCTCTGCCTATGGTAAGCAAAATCTCACCTTGATGCCTTGCTCAGCCTACTTACACGACAAAGTACGAATTTGTCCGTAAAGTACACAGGCTCAATTGTCTGACAAAAATCCGCTTGGGCCTCATTCTTTGCATGGAAAGGGAGGGAAATATGACTCCGCCATCTTGTGCGTTACATACACAGTTTGGCCAGATCTCAAAAGCGGCCTCCCAACCGATAGAGAAAGAAGTTCTTCTTGAGCTCGAGAAAATTGTCTTTGGCACTGCGGGTATCGGGCCTGACAACTCAATAGCCCTCTGGGCCAGCCTGTGGTGTCTGATTCTGATGTATCGGAAACTCGTCCACACGTATATGGCCTTCCAAGAATTTCCTTGTCATGTACCCGAAGATTACAGCGGGTTTCCGGAGTGCAAGCTCGAAGTCGGGACGCATTTTTATCACTATCTCGTCTCTATCTACGCAGCCCTGTTCCGCGTAACTAGTCCGCTCTATGCCGACTTCCGGGTAGCTGCAACACGCAAGCTTCTTAACGATGACGAGTCTCTTATCGAAGCCTTCATGAGCTTACGCACCGAAAGCTTCTATTTTCGTTAGTGGCTTTAGTTTTATTTGTGGAACAAGATCTGACTGTTTCTTAGAAAGAGAGTCCATGTCTATGTCAGCATCACACGATCAATTGCTGCGCAGAATGATACTGGATCGAGAAGCGGGACTGAAACCGAAACAACTAAACATAAAGTGATTGTTCCTGTTGATCAAGTGTTTTTGTTCAGCTGGTTGTGTGGGCTTAGTTATAGTTAACATCAAACCGTACAAATGATATTACGCCTCATAGGCAACCCAATCGTTATCATAACATCCATGTCAGCAAGCAACCATATAGACAAGGAGTATAGTCAATAGCCTTTACACAATCTGACTCTGTTGGTTTTGAACTTCGAAGAGTTTAAGATGCACAGTACTCTCGCCTTAGATGTAGCTCAGATCGTGACAATCTGCTGATGAGTGAAATCCCTATTATTGAGAAGAGTTACCAACTTCTTCTGTTGACTAGTATTTATAGTTTACAGACTAATAAATAGTTATACATTCTGTGTATAGATATCTATATATCCGTCAGACTCGCCCGCCGCAGGAAGGGCTCACTATTGCTTGCATTAGGAGGGAGGAGGGTTTGCGGAATCTTGATCCATGGAGGAGCAGTAAATGCTTACACACCAGAAAGACCATAATGCAGTGCATCAGAGAAGATTATAGCAACTTGTACATAAAATGGTGAGTGGTTCATTTACGCTATCCATTTATTCGCAAAATACACCGGTGTCCAGTGATCGTTGATTCGGACCGCGTCTGCGGGCACGCCCTGGAAGTTCTCATCTCTCCAGGTCCATAGAATAGACTCAGTTTCATAGTTTAATGTGAGTCCGAAATGCGCTGGCTCGCCGGCGCGTCGCTCTTTCACCTGCACGGTGACTCCTTTCTTAATCTGTTCTTTAGTAAGAGGGAGAGTGACCCTCAAAGTCCCAACGTGAATATGGGCATCTTCTCTTTTTTTCTTAGGAGGAACAGGGTCTGCAGATGCTCGTTGCTGGGAGTTCCAGCCGGCAACGATCTCCATTTTAAAGTCCTTCCAATGCCCGACTGTAATGTCAACTCCTGGTGTCTGTGTTGCACTTAGACGCAGAAGGAGTGGCAAAAGTGCTTGGTGATGTGCAACAGTCAATTTAGTAACCCTTGACAATCTGGCGCCTGCAGCGAAGGTCGCGGAGGCTTGTTCCTGTGTGATAAGATCTTGGCTCACCTCCTTCTCCCGTCCATCTGGCCAGAACTGCCTTCCACCGGTGACTATGCGAGCTGAGGCCATATCCAACTATGACGAACATGAGCTACACATCGTCAGAACATATGACAGAGAGTACCTCAAGGCAAACGCCCGCCGAGCTATCGAAAACTGGGCAATGGGGGGCTCTATGCGGCACCCAATCGTAGACCCTGAAAACAGCGGCTTGCATCCTCTGAAGGCCCGACCCCTAGGGACCTGATCCTCAGGGAGCAAGAAAACATGAGACTTCCAATTAGAAGAGGTTGCTAAAATAAACTCAGTAAAGACTCTCCTAAACTTAGACTAAATTGCCTAAGTCTTTTCATCACTTAAGATAAAGGTCTCAAGTTTTCTTGCCTCCCCTCTGCTCATGGACCTACCAAAGGTCCCGAAAGGAATCACGCAGCGTATCGTACATGAACGTGGCCGTGTAGGGTGGAACTGAGAATATCGTACTCGAGGAGTCGGTAATCTATGGCAAACGACAAGTCAAGATGACAAGAGTACCAGTTACCCCGTCCATGCCCACAAAGATATATATCGGCTCCTCCATTGCAAAAATAGGAGGGTTCAGCCGGTTAGATATGCACGAGCAAGAAATCCATAACGACTCTGCGACCGCGATAAAATCAATGCATTACACCTTCTGCAGGAAGGCAAGTGTCGTGCCCAACTTCCGTGTGGCAGGGTTATGGCAAAGCCCTACGCCGCTGAATGATCACTTAAGCCAGGACTACCAACGGTGGCTCCCGGTGTTCTTTGAAGGGTTGTTGATGTTTGAAATTGAAACCTATCTATGGGGATCCAGTATTCGTCTACAGCGATGGTACATATAGGTTGATGCGACTGGTTCAGAATGGTATAGGCTTTGCCGACTTCCACGCCATTTTATTAGACCAAAGAAGAAGAAGAGAAAAAAGAGATGGATGGGGAACAAAATCATGACAGGTTAAGAATGGAATGAATCAAAAGATTCTAGGTTCAATGATACGCTTACCTTACTTTTGGTCCATTGACCATCATTCGATACTGAGCTTTCTGCAGAAGAGGTTTGACGGTGATGCATATCAAAAAGTTGTTGATAATGGGTTTATTTTGAGGCTATATCCTTGAGGAGGGAGACCACTACTAGTCGCAGCCTCATAATCTTTCCCACATACCCGTTTTGATTATTCCTTCACTCAAAAGTTCGTCCGCTTCCTATGGGAAGACTGGACCATTCGCTGGGGGACCTGCCTCGGCTTCCTTAGTAGCTTCAGCCATTCGCTCAGCTTTTGAACGAATACACGAAGATACAGTGTTCATACACTATGTGAAGAGCACTGTCTTTTATATTGATGGTAGGCTGCGGGTGAGATCCTTCTCATGACCATTTCTTAATGGCCCAGTGTGCGTTAGCTATAACGTACTCCTCATTCATATGTTTTCTCTCGTGACCATCATAGTTTCGAATCGCTTCCGCTCTCATACCAAAATATGTCATCCTGGAGAAGATTTCAAAAGGCCTGTTGGTATTCCTCCGCAGAGGAAGTCCCTTCAAGCCCAGAGGATAGATCCAGTTGTGTAGTTGAGGGTCAGTTCGAAATATACTCCGATGCGTAGTTCAGGCTTTCAAATATTTAATGTCCTTAGCTATTTGCTCTTTGGCGAGAGGGAGAGTGTAAGTGAGCGTCCCGTCTTAATATGCGCGTTGATGATCTTCTTGTCAGTCATGACGGGATGCTTAGAAGCCTGGTGCTGCGAAATCCAGCCCTCGAATACGCTAGCAATGACTCTATTCCGATCTCTGGCCGTGATGGGAACTCGTGGCGTTCATGCGTTTCCCGTTCGGAGGGTCATAGGGGCAGGTGCATTTTCATGAATTATATCTCCAGGCTGGCCCGAAAATAGCTAGCTTAGAATGATATGACCTAAAATCTACGTTTCTTTAGGGTCGCTTCAGAACCTCCTTAGGAGCGGCAGACCATGAGACCGCCAAGTCCAAGGTTTAGTGAATTATAGTGATCGCAAGAAGGAGGGGGGCTCGAATTTGAATCTTGAGCTTGTCATTACGCTGGCTCAACTATGGATCATGGGGTAGGCAAAGGTTGGGAGTACGGGGGAATATGTGTCTCCCTCCCAATATCCTTTCGCCAGCCTCAGAAAACCCCATCATAATATTCCCATACTAGGCTGTGAAAGAAAGAAAGGTATCACTGAGCGAATCGAGTGGCGAATTGATAGGTTTTACCTTACAACTGGCGTTTCGGAAAGCTATACGAAAAAGACGTTTTGTATCCGTGATTTATGATGACTTTGGGCTCACTTTATGATTTTATTTTACAGTACCATCGCCTAAAGTTCTCGTCAAAGTGTCGAGCAGAGAGATAAGCAGTCAATTGTATTTCGAGTCATGTCTTCAGTAAAATAAAAAGCAGGTCGGAAAGTCGCGCTGCATTACTCTGAGAAATCTGGGCACATGACTGATGCTTCATGCAACTCATCTTGTCTTGCTCAATAAGGCAATCAGCGTGGGTCTCGCTTCCAATTTTACCGACGCGGAGCTCCGGTGGCGCTGAGGTTAAATTTGACCACGGCCGGAGCCGTTGTCGGCCCCGCATTGCCGGGACGGGGCGCAATGCGACTAAATTAAGGCCGGACGAGAAATTAAATCCTAAATTTGATAGACGATATCTAAGTTTTCAACGAGTGATTTAAAATTAAATTGACTTAAATTTGAGCCCGCTGCCGGATACAAAAACTGCATAGTTGTGATAGCTATGAAATTATCAATATTATGCGAACATAGTTACATTTACTGCGTCTAGAACCCCTCGACTTGGTGCCATTCAGATTGAACATATTAAGTTTCAATTACTTATAATTGGTGATACTCTGATGATGGGCGCGGCGAGTCTTTCTTGGAGTCGTGAGTTCTTAGAGGCGACATCCCTGTCTATACAACCGCACGATCCCACTTTAGGATGTCAATGAACTAGCAACACCACCAGGCTAAGTGCTGACACCGTGGAAGAAAAGTCTAAAAGAAGTCAATAGCAAGTTTCCTCTGGTTTTTATAATGGGCTCTGATGTTTATCTCGGTTCTGTTTGACCAATTGAGTGTTTCGGTTTGTGTTGATAACCCATATATCACAGACATACTCGATTGCTCTACTACACGACACCAAGGCTAACGGACCGCCCGTGCGGAGGATAACAAAGGGAACTAGTTCGAATACTGACAATCGCGACTTTAAATTGACAGTTTCGCAAATGCAATTGACCCCAGGAAGTAATTGGCACTCCTTACTTGAATGTCGTTGTCTTGTCTGGTCATCCAGATATCAACACCAACAGCACATCACGGAGGTTCGATAGCATCAACAGGCAATTGCGCCAGCAACACTAGATAATTCTAGCCGTCTAGTTTACCATCGATAAAGTTTCGCCTCTCCTCCATCCCAACAATAGTCATATACACTATTCCCGTGATCTAGGTCTACTAGCAACTCGTAGCGTTCTCCTGGACTCAACTCAAGTCGAAAACCGGTAAGACAAGGTTGTTTTATTGGTCAATTACAGTGGAATTTTGTGAGATCTAGCCAATACAACCCCTGTCTTACACCGAGAAGTGAAGAGGAGGATGGTGTAAGTGAACAAGTCCACCACGACTGTCGAGGAAGGCCGAATTATAACTCTCTGGTGCCAGGACGTGTCTCTGAATCGCTCAATCTTGCACGCAAGCATCAGGCACATTGGAGCTTTTCACCTTATCGTCTTCTGACAAGTATTTGCTGCGTGGTTCAATTCGCCCAGCGCAGACTTCGAGGTTCCACCAAGATAGCTCCTCGTGACTTACACCGGAAACAGTACATTACATTGCAGGGCAGGCAGGTCGTCAACATGGATAAAGGAGGTGCTTCCGCTGCTGTCTTTGCGTCCAGAGACTTGTCCCAGATAGGCCAAGAAAACCCGCGTGTTCCCACCTCCCCGGGCCTGGACTATGATGAGCTTTTCAGGTCTGTCTTTGACTGGGATCTCTACTGTGACTCGACCAGGTCTCAGGACTACCCAGGAGCTTCTAGCTCCCCTCGCCTAAGCTACAGGGACCTTCCCTCGCTCATCACTGATATCCCTTCCTTTCTTGATCATCTCTCTCTTGACAGGAGCGAGGCCGAATACCTAAGGATGACCCCTGGCCTGAGCCCGGACGATGGAGGGATTACCACATCCGAGTCCATGGGTCAGACCCCACCAGAACTCGTTAGAGGTGGTAGTACCTCTCCTTCGTCTCACTCTGGCTCCGTCTTCTTCGATGGCGTAGACGATGTCCGTCGACGTCCTCGAGTCAGCCTCCAAGAGGTTCAGGCCCAGGATGATAAGTGGACGTACCCCCAGGCCGTACCTAACAAGCACGCCCCCCGGGGGTATGGCTACCCGCATCAGATCCAGGTACACGAGTCCTCGTCCCGCCGCTCAAGCCACACCAAGACATATTCATACTCACCCTCCTCAAACTCAACCTCTGGTGTCAAGCGTCAGCGTTCTGTGGAGAAGAGGTCAAGACAGCTCTCTGATCCAGACCAGACAGCCGATGTCCGCAAGAGTGGAGCCTGTCTTCCGTGCCGTATCTCCAAGACCCGCGTAAGAAAACCAATCCAATACAATGCCTATACAAGGCCATTGCCCCTCTGAAACAAACACTGAACTGAGCCATTACCCAGTGTCAAGACTGTGGCGTCTGTCCCTATTGCCGTAAGGCCTTCCCAGACCACTCACACCTAGTCTGTACCCGTAGGACCCCTGCGGTTGCTCCGCCTGTGATTCGTCACATCGTCGGTATGTCGAACAACCCCCCCTGGACCCCAGCCTCAAAGTGAGACATGTACACTGAGACATATCATATTTAGACGTCTGGTCACCCGACCCTGCGGAAGAGAGGCGTGTCGTTGATCATGAGCCTCGCTTTCCAACTGCCAAACCCAGAGATATTGTCATTTTCTTCACCCGCGATGCCGAATCCCCTTTTCTTCGGGCATCTGTTCAAGCATACCATTCTCAGAATGGAACCGATGAGAATCCAAGAAACGCTGCGTTTGAGCGGGACAGGTTTCCCACTTATGGTGAACTCCAACGCTGGGTTGAGGCACAGATCCGAAGAGAACGCAGCTCTAGATTTGAGCATATGGTGCAAAACTTTTTGCTCTCATATTATGAGGACGGCCAAGGACTTCCAAAGGTAACACTCGCAACCCATTCTCATTGATCCTTGCAGTATCCAGTAGAACTAACTGTTATTGTAGCACAACCTCGTCTCCAAGGTCCACACAATGAATTGTTTCTTCAGAATCTGGAAAGCTCCCCGCTTCACCTGTTGCAGTTCGTCCAACAAGCTCTCTCAGGTCCCCTTTACTGTTCAAGCAGAGCTTAGACGCATTGCATGGAACGCACTTGTGTCCCATGAGCACGATATCCTCAAGCTCCTCGAAGACTGCTTGGCACAACAAGAGTCTCTTAAAGCTCAAGAGAAGATGGCAGTTTGGGCTAGCTTGTGGCAACTCATGATCATGTACAGAGACTTGGTCGTTGCGCATGATGGATATTTCGCCCGAAACCCAAGTGCCCAGAGAGATCAGAATATTGGTAAGACAATTTGACTCGAAGGTCAAACATCATTGCTAATGATATTCAGTCGGGGCTTTCGAGAACCTTTACAATGGATTCTTCCCCTTGATAGCCATATTCTATCACTGCCAATTCAAGACTCCCAAGAGAATGGAGATGTCAATGGACTGGCTCAAGGACTATCCTTCTCAAGCTCGTCATAGCAGCAAAATTCGCCAGTTCTCGCAGAATATGATGGACACCAGAAAGGAATTCTGTAAGACCACAACACCTAATTATGTGAGACGTGCCACTGACCCTTCACCAGACGAGAGAATTCAGCGTTCGTCGTACAAGGTTGACGAGCGACTAAGCGCCTTGGTAGTTAACCATGAGCTTAAGAAGATCTCATCCAAGAGACGCCCTCGAAGCAGTACGAAGAGCAAGGGAAGCTCGCGTGATAGTGTGTAATAACTGCACAAATCATGTCCAGTCATTACAGAAAATGATTTACAAACGAAAAGGCAAAACAGGAAGAAGAAAAAAACATATGGAAAAGACAAAATACGGACAAAAAAAGCATGATATGATGGTTCTTTTATGATTTATAACGAATACAACGACGTTCGCTGCATATGGGCTTGTTTAATGTGGATCGAAGGAAAAACATGTGTGTATTGGGTTGGTTATGTTGATGAAGAAATTTGTCATGGCGATAGGCTCACTTGGGCAGCTATCTTGTATCTTGGCTTCTTCCCTCCATTCTTTTTGGCGGTTTTCTCAACCCTGTCGGCGAGATCTTCTAGACTGACACCCGCTATATTGGCGGAGGCAACTCTGATCGTTAATACGATTCTCTCTTTTTTATCCTCTGCCTGCTTGAGATGTGCTCTTATGCTGTGTTCATTAGACGACCAGACTTGGCATACTTCTGAAGGATGACACTAACCTGATCGCATTTTCCACTTCCTCTGCAGTCGTTGGGATGATTGGTACAACCATGGTTATAAGCCCGGCTACAGCGCCAATATACGAAGCCCAAAATGGTGCGTCAAGATGCTGACTCTCAAGAAGTGCCGATAGACTCTGCTGGAGCTGTGAGTCCAAGGGCCCTAGAATGCCTCCCCATCGAGCTGAGGCCGAAAGCGCCAGTAAGGCCCTTCCGGCGTGTGAGAGTCCAGGGACCTCCGCATCCCGGGTAATTGCATGATGCAGTGCAAACGACGAGTTGTTATCCGAATCGTGGCCCTGTCGAGTCCAAATATCCCGCACAAAAAGAGAGCCGAGCCCAGGAGTCAAAACGTTAGGCATGAATGAGAAGTCGACCTCTGCAGGAAGAGCACTTCTCAACGTGTTCAACACAGCATCGAATACGGGTTTTTCATCTGGTGTGACTCCAGCAAGAATATCAAGAGGGTTACACTCGCGGATTTCGAACGGAAGTTTCATCATAAGTGCACCTTGACGATTCGAACCACCACAGAATGTCACGTTTCCGATGTTGGGCACCGTCGCGAGCAATGCATCAATGACGGTAGCGATTGCAGGAAATTGTTTACGACGACGCTTTGAGAGTCCGAAAATTCGACTGTCGTGTTCCTCGTTGACGCGACGCATGTGCTCAACCTTGGAAAAGAGTGTGCCTGGGGCCGTATAACCGTTCGTATAGGGAATAGGGTACGGGCTCACAGGATCCTGGTGCATGAGCATGCTACCATAACCACGAAAGCCACCTCCACACATGAAGACGTTTACGCGAGGACCCTCGTCATGAGAACCCTTCAAGGCGTTAAGTGCAGGGAACTTGGAGCAGAGGTTGGCGTATGCCTGTTGCATGCCGGTTTGAAGCTTTGAGATCTCAGAAACCTGAACATCGGCTGGCTGCTCTTGCAGCACGCGAATCAATCTCGCTGCTCCAAAGGGCAGACTCACTCCAGCTCTGGCAGCATCTACTTCGTAGTTTGGCTTGCTGGTATCCACCCACGTCATCTGCACGCTCCCGCCCCCGAGGTCCAGGAACAGAGCGCCACCTTCAACGCCAACGAGACCACTGCGAGAGCCCATGACAGCGCCAAAGAGGGTCTCAACAGCGGGCTCAAGTATGCTCACTCTGAGGCCTTTAGTCACGGATGAAATTGCCTCGAGCATTTCAGAAGCATTGTCAGCCCGGCGCATGGCCTCAGTAGCGAGGATGGTGATGTGCCTCGCTGGCACTCCATGACGCACAGCGAGTTGATGAAAACGCTCCAGCGTCTTGGAAACGGCAGCAATGGTTTCCGGAAGAAATACTAGACCTTTGGGTGTGTTCTTGAGTGCATCAAATAGTGAAATGGCAGCGCGAGTTGAATAGATGGGACGAAGGAGGCGTGTAAATGGAGGCGCTAGTGATGTGATGGAGAATCGAATGCCATTACTGAGTTATATGTCAGGTATGAGGATTGTTTGAACTTATTTAGAACCATTTATACCTTCCCATATCAACTATAGCATAGAGTTGACTTTCCCCCTGAGGGTCCCAGGGTGTAATAGTCTGGGACAGATTGTCGAGGGTGACGATATCGGGAGCATGTGAGGTCATGATGAACCTTGACAACGGATTGATCCAATTGAGACGAAAAATACAACGAGAGACGTTTCTATAGTCTTTGAATAATCTTAGGCGCAAAGGATTCATACAGCATGCGCTTGCTGTTGGTGCTAGTGTCGGTGAGGCTGAGATGACTCCAACAGAGAGCAAAAGTTGGTTCAGTGCAAGTTTGAGGTTGGCGGGGTCATGATTGCGGGGTTTGCCCGTCCCAAAGCCCGTGACGGCGCCGGAGCGACTCTGCTCTTGGCCCGGCCACTCAGGAGACAACAAATTGTTTTTTTATCATATGCTCATTGTTGATCTTTATTTCCTAAAGATTTACTAATTATGTAACTTAAGTATCACAATATAGACATTTAAGT